>JACBWW010000034.1:5942041-6087056 GCA_020086605.1 Lanius collurio | reverse complement strand
AACAGAAAAAAAATAATCGCTGCAATTTTTCCTTATAATTCCCAACTACCTTAAAAACACACAAGGACACCATATACTGGCCTTTGGCATCAATATTAGAGATTTGCTTCAATCACAGTAGGAAAGAATGATCTGAAAATTTTTTAAACATAGCTCCTCTTCTTCCACCTAAATCCCTAATGCTGGGGTTTTTTTTCTACAGGGTGTTTTGCTATATGTTGTTCTGTATTTAAATGTCTAAAGTAATAATGTTTCTACCATTCCTACACATGCAGTAAGAGCAAAAACAGTGGAAGCTTCCTAATACTCAGAGTAACTTCTTGTCTGTTCATTATTATCCTACCACTGTTGTTAGGAACACTTAATTCTTTCCAGTTACCTCTCAATTAATTGCAAATGTAAAGGCATAATTTAAAGTTACATGTACTAAATATGTTCCATTGGGGGGGTGTGTTTTTAAACACACAAAAACATGAGGATTCTTTAAATTTACTTCGAGATCAATTTCTGTGAAGAGTGGGATGGCAGAACATACTTTCTTTAAAGTAATTGACCACAATGCTTAAGATTCTTAATTTTATGAGAATATTTAGGATGTATTATTCTATGAGGACAAACATGAGATAAGTGGTCCTGATAGTTTATGCAAGAAAATTATGGTAATTGTCAATTTATTCTTCAAGTTTTTCAACAAGCACTTGCAGAAAATTGCCAGATATTTCATATTTGAGCTCAGACTATGAGATGCACAGTGTAATTGCTTACTGCTGAAACACAACAAACATTTTTAAATAGGAAAAGGAAATTAGCACTTTGGACCGAGAACAACAATCACATTTAATGCAAAATTCTTTTAAGACCAACTTATGCTTCAAACTTTGATCAGCAAATGTAAGAATATGTGGAGGAGATACTCAAACTTTTATGTCCAGTTTGCGGAGGGAAAAATGGGTAAAATTTTATCCAATTGTGATCTATTTTCAGCTTTTTCAGATCTGCAGACACCAAGACTTCCCGGGAGTTCTCCACCACACAGTCGTGAGCACAAACTGCCCAACTGTCTCCTTCCAAGTCTAAGAGAACTCCTGGAGAAATCCTAGAGTCTCACAGACTGAGCTAAGGAAACTGATGCCAAACACCAGAATATATTTAAGTAACTATCCTAGAATTATCAAAGGCAACATCAGAAAAACAAATTACTTACCTGGCATCTGCTTCACTATAATATTCTCTTGCAACTATATCTTCGAACAATTCACCTCCAGTGACTCTGTTACAAAAAGCAAGATGGGGAAAAGGAGATTTCAGAAGTGAAAGTGTGCAATTTAAATTAACTTGACAGGGAGAAGTCAGAGAGGAGTAAGTGCAATATCTGTACAGAAATGCAAGAGGTTTAGCAGAAAGGTGTAGGAACTAAAGTGGAAGGTTTGTCTGTCCAAATCATTACATGAATAAAACGGGTAAGGTGGAAGTGCAATCCTAAATAGAAAACAAAAACCAAGGGCAGCAGCGTATTGGGCAAGATGCCAGACATCTCAAATGGGTGTCAAAAGGAAGGAGTAAAACTACAAGGATAAAGGGAACTGACCAGCAAGGAAAATTGGGGCTGAAGTCCAGAACAGTTCAGGATAATTTGAAAAAAGCAAGGGTAAGAAATGCTAAAATACGACAACGCTAAAAAGGGAAAGGGCCTTTCAGCGTGGGTCAAATCACAACAGAGGCGTACCCAGGTGCCAGAGGGGCTGGCTTTTTGTGCTTTGGCCAGAAAGAATGTTACTGAGTTGGAATGGAAGTATCAGTAGAAGCAGGGTACCTTAAAACAGTTTAACAGCAGATTTTTCTAGAAAATTTTCATTTATCTTTGTGGAGAAAGTAGGAATAGCTTAAAGTACCACTTAAAATAAGTTAAGTACAAGAGAACAACTGTTTGATCCTAGGGCCAGTAACAGAAGTGGCTGTGTATCATTGCATACCCAGGAGCTCATTGGACCACCCGTGGTTCAATGGTAGAAAGTGGTTAAAAAGAAATAAAAATGTTTTTATATCCCAAAGATCACAGTCCAGAATGAGCCCTGAGCAGGATGCTGCCACAGTCTTGGACTGCATCTGAAATAGGGTGACAGCAATGTCCTCAGGCTCAGCAGTAAAATCCCTCCTCATATTGTACCAGTTCTGGTCACTCACGCTCAGAGAGGGGAACTGGAAGAGCAGCATGAACAGAAAAATTGCTTTCAAGGCTACCCAGTCACTCACTCACCACATCTCCTCAGAGAAGCAAACCCACTTCAGCTTGGCAAAACAAAGGTTAAGAGGGATGAAAACTGAAGAGAGGCATAAGCCAGACTCTCCCTAGAGGAGAGCTGTAAGGGATAATACTGGTACAGTAACACATGAACATACAATGCCCATGAGTGAATACAAATCAGGGGATGAGTTCTAGCAATCTTTGTAAGATTAATGAGCTTTTCAATAATACCATAAAACATCTCTGCCTGTGTCACAAGAGTGGACTCGTAGCACAGGAAGACCCTTCCTGTAACATTTCTCTTCCATGGTATAGGCTGACAGACTCACACAGCTAAATGCAATTCTTCACATATACAGGTGCTGACATAAATAATTCCTAGATGAGAATGAGAGATCAATGTTTGTGTTTCGTTACTGGTTACAAATGCAGATATCAGCACATTATATTGCTGGTGAATTCCCAAACATAAAAGCTTGAGTGGGCAACAAATTACTTAAAAGATTGAGATGCTTAAAAATCTATACTACAGTGAACACAATTCCTATTGAATAGAATTAAGTTTACTAGGATTAAAAAAGTAAAGATGATAATACTTGGAATGTTCAGAACTGTAACATTCACATACAAACTGCTGTGCTAACACTTTTTTGAGGATCCCAGTTTTCAGTCACATTAGATGATGACAGAAATGCCCTGCTCAACTAGCAGCACTGCTCCTTTCTTTGAGAAGGCCAGGTCAAGAACGTGATTTTCATGATTTCATTTATAGCTGGGTTACACTATCTTTTCTCTGGGTTTACACTGACTGACTCTCAACACAGACACTTTGAGGTAACAGAATGCTATTTTTTACAAAAGCCTCCAGTAAAATCTGGAGGAGGTAAAGTAGCTTGTTGCCTAATTTGTATTCTCTTTCTTTTTGTCTTCTACCTTCCAAGAGACTGGGTTTGGTTGCTGTAGCACAAAATGTTCGATTGATGCATATTTTGACAGTCATTCATAACTCCTTTTTGCATATATATTTGTCTGCCACAGTTAGGGTAAAGAGGAATAATTCTCACTCTGTGATGAATGAAAGCATCCTTTGATCTTACTCTTTCCTAAAACACTTATTTTTGATCCAAGCCAAAGAAAGAAAACAGGAAGCTTTAGTCATCAAAGTGCCTTTCAGTGGAAGAGAATACCAAATTGATGTTTGTTCTTCTCCAGCACAGAGGGAAGAAGGGGATATAAAATCCTACTTGCTGACACTAAACATTTGCTTGGTATGCACAACCATTGTTAAATGATGAAAAGATTAAAGCAGGAACAGAGCAGGTGAATTTCACTGACAACCAAACAAGCAGTCAGCAATTCCCATACTCTGTCACTCTGAAGGATACCTAGGGAATAGCTCTCCCAAGACAGCGAAATGGCCACAATGAAAGAAGGCAGCACAAGGCATGAGGAGAAGCCAGAACCCACCTGCATGTTCTGGGTAACCATGACAGCCGTGCTCATGGCCTTGGCTCATTGAGGGTCCCTAAGCAAGGTGCCCCTGCAGCAATAAAGGTCATGGGCATCACAGCATACATAGGACAGCCCCCACACACAAACAACTTTGGCCCTTCACTGCAAAGCTCCATGAACAGGTGCCAAAGTCCTATCTCCCTGCAGGATGCAAACAGGAATGGATCTCAATGCCTTTCTGACACAGACATGCACCTGGATCCTGGCAGGCTGTATTTCATGACAGGCCATTCATTATATAAGCTCTAGTAACTTCCAGTAAGCTAAAAGCCACTGGTTCTTACAAATCACTATGGTTGTTTTGTGATTTTTCAGAAGAGCATACTAAAGTGGCAACGAGTAAAGCACGTGGGTTTGTTTACACAAAGGAGTTACAAGCAGCACCAAGGCGCTCTGCACCACTTTCAGAAAAACTGCTGGTTTCTGTTTACAAATATAAGAGAATAATTAAAAGGAACACAGAAATTAGCCCAGACAGCTAAACCAGTCTCTGCCGATGATCACACGGGTGTGGTTTCATTGCCTTCGTAATGGAGCTGGAAGGAGGCATCTTACAGTAGCCATAGAATTTTTACATTTATCTGTGGCCTTTCTACTTCTGAAACAGAGGTTCAGGCACTTACCTGAGGCAAGCACTGCTTTGCAAATTAGGCTATTTTTTGTATTTTCTGTTTATTCTACACAGTATGGTCCCTGCACTTAAAATACTAAAAGCAAGGCCAGGATTCTTAATGTACCAATTGTTGCATCCCATCAACGGCATTAAAACAGGAGACAACTGAAAAGAGAGAATCTCATTGACTTGCACAAGAGTCTTCAAATGCTACAGCTGTTTCCATTCAGATACAGCAATTAATAGTGACAGAACTGATTGGATTTGAACTCATCTAACATCATTAACACTGAAGACAGTCTCATTCGTGCTTAGCAACTGAAACGGTCCAACAGACACAAATCCTGCCTGCAGCTGCCTTAAGCAATAGGGAAGGGGAGCAAAAACTTCATCAAGTCCATTATTAAATTCATGAAGTTCATTGTTCAATACCCATTCTCCACATGGATTTCCAGAGACTCCCACCTTCCCATTTGACACTAGAATTCTCCACCCAAATGCACATCTGTAACAGAGTACATTAAACACTGTTTCTCTGGATAAAAGCACAGCTATGCCTGAGGTATACAAGTGAAGCAACAGGCTGCAGACATCTCTATGGCATTTAATCCAAAGAGATTAGAAATTCAAAACAGAAAGTAACAATGATTATTTTTTTTCTATCCACAGAAAGGGCACTCTTTCCCTTCTTACGTGGGATGCAGTCTGAAAGAAATTTCTGAAGAAACAGTCATACCAAATCCCACACAGTCTGAAAGAAATCATTAAGAAAATGACAGGATGGCATGTGTGGGTGTAGTGACAGTGTTACACCACAGTCAGGCTCCTGCTGAATAAAAACTAAATAAAGAAAAGCAGGTTCTTGGCCTTCGTGTTCAAGAAGTGCATATGGTACTTTTTAATGTGGCAGCTCTTTTATATACTTGTCAACAGGGCAGTAACCACATGTTTGCAACTGCAAATAAAAGGTGAAGTTTCACTAATAAATAATATTAGTGAGCATTAAAGCAATGATTTCTTAATCTGAATGTGAAAAATTAACTGTGAACAGGTATTCTCAGTAATTTGGCAGAAGTTCCTCAAGAATGCAACCCATTGCTTCTCCAAAGACAACAATCAGCCAGCAAAGTCACTGCCTCTGCCCTTTAGACAATTTTTTTTGCAAAATAAATCATTTTTACAAAGCCTTCAAACCACATATTCAAAACATAAAAGCTTTATATAAATGTTTGAGGCTGTTGTTTGTCCTAAATGGGACTGTCAGGGAAGGGAGGAAGTTCCAGCCAATACAGAACACTTCCTGTGGAATCTATTTTTTTGGCCAAGGCACTATCTTTGGGTTAGGCATTAACGTTTTATTGCAGAACACGAGCTTCTATTTGCTCCTTTACTATCAGGATCTAGATACTGTTATCTACAACTTTGAAGTTGTTCAAATGTTCTAGTTCACATCACAATTATAACCCCCTGAGATAAGTCTGGCTTTATATACTACATTTAAGGCAGACATGGACTAACTGCAATTATAGTAGGCTCCAGTGTCTCCCAGTACAGCAGTACAACAACAACAAAAAAATAAATAGCCACTGGTTTTTAAAAGAGATAATGTCCCTAGAACTAAGAATTCTGCATGCACTTCTTAGAAATGTTCCTGATTAAGAACCTTTTTCCAATTCCACATGGAAAGATTTCCTTTGTAGCCCTTAAGGAAAAAAAAAAAAAAAAGGCAAAACCAACCCCAGTGCATGTCAGAGAACAAATATGTGAGTGGTGCCCTGGAGCCATTTCTGAGCCAACAGTCACTGCACTTACCTGGGATAGACACAAATCACATACAAGCTTCTGTGGAGCCCAGTTAGGATTTGAGTCCTGAATCCCAAATGCCTTCACTGCAGACAGACTATTTAATGCTTGTGTATTTCTAGTCTGAAATCTAGTGCTGAAGAAGTCTTTACAGATTTCTTTTTAAAAAGTTAGGTCAGAAAGTAAACCAGAATGTAACCTGGACATGAAAGCACACAATTGCTTGTGGAAGATCCAGGTTCTAACCTGGCCATGCTGAATGCAAATACTTCTGTTTGTATGCTTAGAAATGAGACATTTTACATTTCTGAGGAAATAATATATTCTCATTCTAACCAACAAAACCATGGGGAGCCTAAGGAAGCTTTTCAGGTAGGTGGATGGGAGTGTGGCCTGTTAAACCATAAACTGCCCTGGAAAACGCTACAGTTTAAAGAGATAATTTTACTTAAGTAGCTCAGTTTTGCACTACAATTCCTAACATTCAGGTTTGTCCATATCCAAAACCATAAGCAGTAACTTTTCAAGTGAGTGGAAAAGTTTGCCCATCCCAGGGAAGAATGAGGAAATTAATTTCTCTTTTAAAGTTAAGAGCCTGAGACACACAGTTCATGCTGTCACCATCCCTGCTTCCACTAAACAGCCTTATCTGGAAAACAAACTCCATACGGGCACAGTCACTACATGATCAACTCGTGGGATCTTAATTCCTGAAACAAAATAGGGTATCAGTAGGAAACTTCCTTTCTATATGCTGAGAACTTCACATTCTGAGTGGTGTCAAAATGAAACCTTATGGAGCAGTAAGATATCAAGTGGGAATAAAATAGTAAAAGAATCTTTCCCTCTCTACACTCAGGCTTACCTTTTTAATGCAGCAGTGGAGATTTTCTGCAGAGAAAGTAGTGTTCCACATGCTTTTTTTAATCTTTCCTTTAGATAACTGATTTGCAGCAAGTGTCTTTTTCTGAGTCTATCTTTGCTTAGTTTTGGCAGGTATCATGCAACTTTTACTTACATACCAACACTTTACATTCAAATCCACTTCACCAGTGGATTTTCAATAGTTTTTAATATGGAATCCTTACAGTGACACTTAGAAACGAGTTCTTGCACATGCAAATGACCAAATACGCTCCTGTCCTTCCAGCTGTTTCCATCTACCTGTCCAGGTCATCGCACCACAACCATGCATTTATCTCCTGTGCTTGCACTTGCATCTCCAATTTTGAACAGCACATCCCCAACATGCTCAACATATGCAAAACAAATACTTACAAGTCAAAGACTAAGTAATGGAATCCTTCTTCTGATATGCTGTCATGGAGCCGCACTGTGGAAAGGGGGAAGAAAACACAAACATCAGTGACCTTTTTCATGTCTTTGATGGCAGTTGTTGGTTTGGAGGAGAACGGGGTGATTGCAATTCTGCTGCAGAGCTGGTATTGCATCTCTGTGTGTTCTCAGCTGTGGGATTTGGGGCATTGTTTTCAATTCCCTACCTTCAGAATGTGCCTTTTCCGTAACTCTTATTTTCCTAATAAGCATACAACTCTTTTTTTTTTTTCATGCAACTTTTATCTCAGCAGTATTACATCTTAGAAGCTGTAAACAAAGAAAGATGAGGAAAACACCCCACAATTAGTCACAAATTTCAGCAGAGTAACAACCTTCCATGGCTTGTTAACAATTTCTCACACGTACCATGAAGAGTTGCAAAGACATAAATCTCCTGGCCAGTGTAAAGCATCCTATTCAAGCCCCCATGCCTTGTTTACATAGCCCTCTGTGTCCAGATCCAAAGTTTTCCCTGAATATGTGCTAGTCAGCTGCAGAATCTTCCCTTTGAATTTTAAGAATTCACACCACATCATGGTACAACTATGAATTAAGTCCTGCAGTTCTCCTTAAATGAAAATAATTATCCTAAATTATTACTTTAAATGAAATTGCAATTTCCTAAGGTAACACAGGAAGCTTTGTCAGTAGTTTGATCCAAATAATTTCACTTATAGAAGCAAATGAAAAAAATCAGGGTACACTGAGAGCGATCTGTATTCAAAGTTGAGCTGATGAAGAAAGTGTAAAAGAAAAGAAGTTTCAGATCTTCCCAGATGGTGACTTTATGTATTCATCATTTTTTATACATGACAAACAAACATGACTTTTCAACTTAATAATATTTAGCCCAGAGAAACATCTTGTGTTTACACAATGCTAAAGAGAAAACCAGCTCTTGGCTGACTCAGTGTGCAGAGCTCGTGATGATTCACAAGAGCCAAGTAGGTCTAAATCAGAGTTTGTGGTTTTGGCTGGTTCTGTATTCCAGATCAGTCCATGTTTTTATGAAGGGCCAGCCAACACCACCCCCATCCTCCCAAAAAAACCCCAAACATCCCCAAATCAACTTTCTGTCTGGTTTCATTCTTTGAGCTGAGATTCCAATACCCCCAAACATCTTGTTTTTAAAGCAAACCAAATGTGAGATGAGACACCACGTACCAGCTTAGAAGAGTATCCTCATATTTCTAGCTGTGGACAGAGACCTCTAAAACATCTGGCTGTTGGGCACATTCCTTTGTACTGCACCATCAAAGACACTACTCATGAAATAGGAGTTCATACAGACCCTTGGGTTTGTCACAGATGAAACAAACTCCTAAACCTGTAAAATTGGGAGTGCAGCTGGTCTGCCTTGCATATACATCTACAAAAAAGTTAAAAACTCTTTAAGCTTTAATACACAGCAAACGCTACCTTTTGATAGAAAGGTCCTGTTCAAGAAATAGGCCCGTAAGAGCTCCAAGTGTGGCTTTCTGGGAACACTTTGTCAACTGAGAGCAGCACTCTCCTCTGCCATACCCATGTTACCAAGCAGGCCAGGATGGGGAGGGGTTTCTCGAGCTTCAGTGCCTGCCTGAAGCAGGAGGTGCTCTTGCTTTGTCACTTCCTTCTCTAGGACAGGGCTTGGTTCTGAGTGCCTGCAGAATGACAGATCTGTCCCTCTGGACTAGAAAGAGCCTGTGACTTGAGATGATGGACAATGTTTTGCTCGGCCTGGGGAGCCTAATTTCTTGCTAGCCAAACTTGAGTCTGACATATCTTCAAGGATATCCTCTTCAAGGATCAGATTCTTTCTTTTCCTTTCCTCCCAAATGCCTGAATCACAGACATGAGATGGAACAAATCCTTCTCTGAATCAGGATCATATGCCCCTGATTGTTTCTGAAAAGGAAAACAGGCTGAGGCAGCCAGGGAAGAGGAGAGCTGCCTTTTGGCAAGTGCTGCTGCTGGCTCTTTGGTCAATCCAGGCACACGGTTATGCCTCTGAAGGGAGCATGCCAAGTAAGCGAGGGCAGAGGAGAAGGATGGCTGGTGCAGACAAGCCTGAGTGCAGAGCAAAGGGTGCACAAGAGCACAAAGGCTAATCCAGCATGGCCCATTCTGCCTGCACTCTGCCTGCCAGGGGAAAGACAAGGGATGCTGGGATGACAATTTGAGAACATACCCACTAAGTTTTAGAGGGGATGGACTACAAGAAGTATTTGTGCAGTCACTGCAGACAGATACAGTTATTCATACACACCTACCAGGCAGGACTCTGGCACAACAAACCAAAAGGCAACAATTACAAAAATTATTTATCCAACATAAAAACTCACATCAGAAGCTCACACTGCCATTCCTATTTCTCCAGAGTCACAAAACATTCAGCAGTAGTAACAGTTCCATTTATCTTTTCTGAAAGGATTTCAGTTAGACCAAATCATTGTTAACTGCAGATATTTCATCAATGCTGTTATCAACAAACACATGAGAGGGCAGAAAGGAAACTGGGGTTACTGCATTTCCTCCTGCCTGCTGTAGCCCTGTGGTCACTCTCCTCCACGGGTTTCCAGAGAAGGTGCTCAACAACCTCAGACTGACAGGAATCCAGGGAGCTTACAGCTCTTCCTTTTAGAGAAATACTGTAAGCCCACAAAACATCAGGAATACCCCTGCTTTGGCTTCAGCACTGTTTTTCATCTGAAATACTTTCCAATCATCACACTGGAATATCCCTATAATAATTTTAGGGAGAACTCCTATTAGCTTTATTAGCTTCCATTTAGCCATGAGTGTGGGCGAGCTCCAATCTGACTGAAAAGTAACATGATCTCCTTTATGTGACTTTTTGTGCTGAACTTTTTGTGCCTATCCCACAGAAAACAGCTTGGTATCACGGCCAAATAACTTTATTATCTCCTTTCTGAATTTCTGCCTTTAATGGAAAAAAAAATCAAAATAATAGTATTCCACGTACTTCCACTGAAAATCAAATTTTTCCAGGCAAGAAGTCAAGGCAAACAGTAGACAGAGAGAAATTCTCCATGATAAAGATATTTAACCACATCTAAACCTATTGCCTAAGATACTAGTGTGAAGCTGCCCAAGTGATCATTTTGCTCAAGTTGGTATCCGAATTAGTTGATGTTACGAAGACAAATCACTGGAGAAGACTGAACTTCACACTGAAGTTCTGGTGCACGGTCAGCACAGCAGCTGCACAGATGTGCACCGAGCTGTCAAACTGCCAGAGTGATGCTCCTTAGGGAAAACTTCTTCCATGCAATCCCATCCATTGTGTTTATTAACAGAGTATGCAAAGGGATTAACAGTCCATGGTAAAGGCATTCATTTTCCCTTTGGTACTAAAGATTAAGATCTGGGGACCCTCAAAAGCACTGATCGTGTAACTCTGTGAAGTTTGATGTCTCAAAATTCATGCACCACACTAGGAAGTTAGAGGGCTCATTCATCCACAGTAGAGGTTTAAAATGTGTTTCAAAGTCACAAAAGCTTATGTAATATTTGCTGAAATATGCAAATTACTTCTTCAAGTTTCTGCTTCCCTGCAATAGGGAAAAAGGTGCTTCCCTTCCATGTTTGCTTGTGAAAGTGTATTAAGAGTATTCATGCAGACCTTACATAGACTACTTTTATTGAAACAAACAAACATACATCTCAAACCAAAAGCCCCATACCCTTTACAAAATCAACTTAATTACTTAATGAAAGGAACTTCATGGAATGGCTTTATTTACTTTGGGTGCTCTATGAATTGGTACCTGCCTGCCAGTAGGTATGGCATAAATTGCTGAATTTGAAAACAAAAAGGCAAAATAACAATTGGAAAAAACCCCTCAGTCACTGAAAAGCCATAACCTGGTAAGTTTTTACTCATCTTTGATCCCCTCAATCTTCTATTCAAACACCTATGTATAAGCATTTTCTGCAGTCCTGTCTCTGATAAAGAAAGGCTTGTGCTCAGCACAACGGCTTGGCTGACAAGTGGAAGATCTGCTGTGCCTTAGCACTGTCAGGACCCACAAATTCTGCCAAGTCACTCTTTGCCACCTTTCCTGTTCTACTGCACAAACCAAAGTGACAAGGGACAGCAAACAAAGCTACTGCTCTAACTTTACCAGAAACCCATGTGGACATCAGTGCAGGTGCCATTGTATCAGTGCCAAGAACTGAGACCAAAGTCAGCATTCATCGTACAGCTTTTAATCTAGATCCCAAGGGAAATACCATGGGATACCAAGGTTAACCCAGTGAAACTGCATGAGGGAGCAGAACTGAGCATGCCAACTTTGTGATCCACTGCTCAGGAGTGCTGCTGTTGGCACTGATCTGCTCCCTTCAAACAAAACATCCTCACTGCAGCATCATTCTCGGCACCTCAGTGCTCCCTCGTGTCCCTACATCCCCTTTTGAATGCCTGGTATAAATGGTATAAATAATCTCTGCTGAGCCACCAAACCCCTTAGATCAGTGGTGCATAAGAGTCACAGCTACAGCTCCCAGGCAGGGAACTCAGCACGAAAATGGAGACTGTGCTGTCCTCACTGCCCCTTACACTGACATTTCCTCTCAACCAACCCTGTTCTGCTGAGGCCATGGAAGCCTGGGGCCCTCTATAACAAAGCTCATCAGGTACAGTACAGAGAACCTGACAAATATTAATAAGAGCTGTTACCTAAGAATCTGAAATATTTAGAGGCTAATCTGGTAAGATTAGTACAGTAGCAATGCTCCAGGGCAGCTGATTGCTGAACAACATTAAACACAGAGTAATGCTTTGAATATCTAAGAAAATAATCCTCCCCCATGCTGTCAAACACACCAGCAGTGAAATGCAATAGTTACAGTCATTAAATGACTTTATTCAAGTCAGCAGTGCTGTGTACACTATTAACAGGTCGCCTGTATTCAGCAACAGTGAATCAAAACGATATAGCTCCCAAATTCATTCAAAAGGTAACTTTTTTATTACAGTGCAAATTCTTGGGTTTTTAGGGCCAAAAACTTGAGAAAAATATCCTATTCATCTGCATCTCAAAAACTGGTATGATAAAAAATGATGGGAAAAAATAATTAGAGAATTTAATATTTGGAAATAACTGCCTTTTTCCCCAAGGCATTGCAACAGCAAGTGTCAAGTACTATGAATAAAATGCTGTATATTCACCAACTCTTCATTTTGTGAGCAAACCCCTGCTCCATCAAGGCCCTCACACAATAAACATCTGTATTCTGATTAAATGCCAGTCTACTCCATGTGGAGAAGTCACTCTACTGAAGTGTTAACGTCGGCAAAAGATGCTTGCTACAGAGAAAATGAAAAATTACTTGTCAAAGTAGATAAAAGATCACATTTTGCAGCAAGACTGAGTGACTCCAGGTACTGATGTCAAAGGAGATGGCCTCAAATTACCAGCTCTTTTGTCATGGAGAGACTCTTGCTTCATTCCTGCTGGATGAAGACTGACAGGCTTGAAAAATAAAATATCCCAAATAAAATTAACTAATTAGAAAAAGAACACAAACCCAAGAGGTATTCCAAATTTTTAATTCTGTGTTGGTAGTCTCCAGGGAGAGCAGTTGTGATAACTGACATTTATCTTTTTATTCCACAGGCTTTAATTGCTTTTCAGCACACCATAACACAGGTGTGTGTGCATTTATGTGTGCACACGTGCCCAGAGCAGCTCTGTGGAATTATACCCTGTATCCATGAAGTTAAAAGGAACAGCTGGAGCTACACACCTTTAATTATTCATGTATGAAAACAGCAAAATTGTATGGAGTCGTTGCAAATAAGAGCAGGGGCCTAGAATGTACACCTGTAGCTTTAGGTCTTTCTTCATTTAACATCCAACTGTGTCATTTACTGGAAATCTTGGGTTTCAGGGTGAGCCAATTCCTCTCTGCAGCTGAAGGCCTGATTTTGTAAATTTAACAAGATTTTTTACAAAGCAACAAAAAGCTATACAAGTGTCATCAGATTAAGCCTTATGAGGGTAACTGCATGGATTAAAAACAAGTCTGACACAAATTTTTGCTGTGAGCAAACTGATGTCTCAGCTGCCTGTGTTGATGCTTTAAGCACTAACAATTTTTAACTGTTTTAGCATTCATCAGAACATGTAAGAAGAGGAATAAAGACACAAGAATTTCATGGAGTGTTAACTAATAAAAGGAGAAGCTGTAACACAGTGATGTTACATTAATTAAAATTAACAGGCTTGGGAAACCACACAGTGTACTTGAATGGAGGGAATGCAACTGCCCAATTATCAAAATTAGACTTTATCCCCTTTAATGTTTACAATGCTAAAAAGCCCTGGGAACAGATTTATATAAATAATATGTAGGGCCTACACATCTACAAAAGTGGCTACTATGGAACTGTAATCATGGGGTAGGACAGAGCCTTCCTTCTTGGCTCTCCTCTCTCAAAATACATTAAAGACAGACATAAAAGCAATTTATATAATGACCACTCAGAGAAGCAAGTATGTTTATTTTTTAAATGCTCCCCTTTCCTGAGGACCAAGCCCCAAGGTATTTGAAGGCTTTAGTTTATGAAAACAAAGTCACTCTACTTTAAATATTTTAAACAAAAAGGAAAGCAGAAAATTGCAATCCTGTGGCATGACTCAAGAGGAGCCACAGAAAAGAAACCTCTCACACAGGAGGCAGGTATGCCCCAAGCAGCCTTGGACAATGCTTGCAAAACAATTCCCACCGTATTTAAGGCACCTTTATTTAGTAACAATTACCTCCAGAAAACCTAGGCTAAATCTTTAAGTCAGTAGCAGCAATAACTACAGCTGAATTTCCAAAAATTTCTCAGTCTTACACTTTTTTGTTTTTCAGTTTTAAAAGTATTTCTTTATCAGAGTAAAGACCATCAAGTAAAACCAAAAAGTGATAACTGTGGATTCAAGGCAGCCTAGTAAAATTCATTTGAAAATTGATTAGAACTGTGTAAAGAAATAACAAAAGATAAAAAATTATCTTTACTGACGTTTGTCAGATATCAATTTTTTAAATAATTGAGTAATAATCCACTTCTTGTATGCAATTTTAATTCAGTGATCACTGCTGTATCAATATCCTAACGACAAATATTTATAATTAATCTCAACTTTGACCAAGGGAATACTGAAAAGGTAGTATTTGTATACAGAGTCATTGCTTTTTGGTCTTTCACTGCTTTAGGCAAACAAGGCCTTTTAAAACAGGTCCTTCTGGCACCTGGAGGCACCTAAAACATTGTGCCCTTCTCCCACAATTATCCCTCAGGCCATTATATTACACCTACTTTCCAGCACAATGAAAATGCAGCAGGGCTGAAAACCCAACTCTTAAGTCTGATGACTGCATTAAATCCCCTGTAAATTCCCATCTTCCTGACAGAAACGGTATGCAAATTTAGCCTCATTCACTTAGTGAACCACTAATAAACATCTTCCATCAGCTCTTTCTGAAGGCTGATGGAAATGTGACATTACTGCCCAATTCTTCCCCGAGATACACAGAACTTTTAATTTTACTATTAACACTAAAAAATAATTTTCAGTCTAAGAAATGAAAAGAATAAAATAAATCCAAACCCAAGTACAGTGCTGATTTAAAATACATACATTAATTTTTAAAAGGAAGTGCTTTCAAATCTGTGAATAAACAGGAATTTTCTGATGTAAAGCAGATATATTATGAAGAAAATAATTGAAACAGAATTTTTTTCTAGAACTAATTTAGAAGAGTGTCCTGGTCACTGTGATGGAATATGATCAATAAATTATGGTAAAGAAGATGTTTTTAACAAACTACCTTCATGAGGAATTTAAACAATGATCATGTAATGCCACAGAGCAAGCTGGCCATCTGCTATTTAACGGAATGCAATCCTTAGTTACTAAGGATTTCACTTCCCCCAGCTGTGATGCAAATGGCCACCGACAAAATTCCACTTAGCTGTTCCAAGGCACTTAACCATTTTAAGAACCTGACCAGAACAAAAAGCTTGAACAAATACACTTCTCCAAACAAACACATGTCAACATTCGCAGAAGTCCTTTCCATATGGACTGCATCTGCTGGGAAGAGCACACACACCATTCCAGTGTGACCCACTGTCCCCATAAAAATGTCTCGGCTCCGATTTCTGTGTAAAACGGCTCTCAAGGACCAGCAGGCCAATGAGCCTGTAAAGAATCGGCCACAGCAGCTTCCCAGGTAAGTGATAATTGTGCACAGAGATGTGCTTTTAGCACATTATTCATCCTAGACAGAGAACTGCTCTGCAAAGAGGCATTGTAAAGTAAATAAGGGACACTACTTATCCCTGCAGAAACAAATTCCTGACACTCATGATCGAGGAATCCCATCACATATCATTTCAGCTACAACAAAGAACCCAAACCATATTTCCATGAGGCTAAACTTTCCATTTCCTACAATAGTTTCCAAACAAGAACATGCATTTGGAGAAAAAACCAAACCAGCAAACTTCACTGCTAAAACGTTACTCTGGTGGGGGACAGAAAACACAAGTGCACTGGAATTGCCACATCCAACTCCCTGTACCATCCCAGTGCCAACTGTGGAATGTGAACCAGAGGGAAAAACCTTCTCTTGTAGGCTCTGCCCTTACATATATCTTAGACACTGCATAAAATAGGCTGGGTGTAGTTTTTCAACATATACATATCTACATGTCAAAATCATCGATACTGTCGTGCTGATCTCCTGAAAATACCAAAGTTCAGAAAAAGCTGCTACTGTGCTTTGGTTTTTCACAAGAACTCTATTCAAGATCTTGTAAACAACAAATAACTAGAATGTTATAAAGTTCATTTTACCTCAAGCTGGAATAAGTAGCACTTAAAATGGAAACTTAATTTTAAATAAAGTTGTCTCTGGGCATTCTTGCCAACTCTGCCTGTGGGAAGGTGACAAAAGAACATACAAAGGCATCTTATTTACCCTTTTTTCTTGTAGACTGAGCATTACAAATACTACTTGTTAAGACCTTTGTCTACAAGAGAAAAATGCTCTAGTTTATGTTATTAAGGTGGCATAAAACCAAAGTTTATGCTTTCTTAATTCAGCTTAAAACAAAGCATCACCTAATTTAAACTGAACCAATTCACCAGTTTACAGAGCAGTAGGTGGCCACAAAGAAACAGCTACCTCAGTTTAAAAATAAATCAGCTTTTGATTAAGTTAGGGGAGCTTTTATGTGCGGACAGACCTAACATTCCACTTCCCACATGCTTAAGTGTAACATTAATTACCACCGTGCTGCAAGTGTTACATCAGATGTAATCTACTGCCAGTCCCTCATTTAATCACTGTCTTTGCTGAGAACTGGAATCAGTGGGACCTTAGAATAGTCCAGATTTGCAGTGAGGATCCCGCATTGTATTATCTTTTCTATAACAAGTTGAAAGCCCATCAATTACAGTATAAATGCAGTCACACTCCTGAGTCTGTCATAAACATCAGACAGATTTAAGCTCATTTTTTGAAGACCCACACACAACTAAATGAAGTACAACTGCCAGTTCACTTCATCAGAGTAGGTACCACCTTTTAATGACTCTTTATTTTGTTTGGTAACAGGACAACCAAACCACTTATCCTCCACTCCAGGGACTAAGACCGACTCCTGGCACCTGTGTCGGCAAGACTATCAGAACATGGCATTTAAATGCTGGAGATTTTTCCAAATTAAAGACCTAATTTAAAACCAAAAGAAGTGCTAAGACTCAAAGATTATCTTCTGTAAATCCCCTCTTGATTATGCTCTATATTACTCTAATGCACAGTAGCCCTTGGAGATCAGAAAACGGTTTATTCTGAAGCCATGGCAGCATTTGCAGGCCATGGACCTGCTCCAGCAAAAAATTAGTTCCAGGACAATAAAGTCAACTTCATGGAAAATTCAGTATTTTATGGAATTAACCATTACTTTCTCATGTTATACAGTACCACTGGAAATTCAGCTTCTCCCTGCCTTTACTTGGTAGAGTTTATATCTATGCAAGCAAAGAAGGCTAAAGCCAATTTCATAGGATCAAGTCCCCAAATTTTGTGTTACCAGCTTTGAGAAAAAGGCCTAAAATGGATGCAACCGACCTAAAGCATGATTATAATAACATCTCTGTCCTTGGTGCCCTCTTTCACAGCCATGAATCCTGAATATCCTGAGACCAGCTCCATCCACACCACTGCAGTTTGTCCCCTCCTAATTTCTTTATGGTAGCAACAGGGGAAATGTAGGCACTGAGTCTGTTTCTTATACTCACAGCAAATGTGAAAAAGCACCATCTGAAAAGACTCAAAGAAGAAAAAAGGCAGGTAACTGGTTAGGTAACTGCTCTCCTGTTTCCAGCTGTGTAGTGCTGCTGACATCCATGCACCAAATGCAGTGAGTAAAACCTCGCTGTAACCCGGAGAACCAAATGCTTCTACAGTCACCCAAGACAACATCCAAGCAGTGGGAGCTCTCAGGAAGTTAACAGAGCGTAAGGCTGAGCGACTCCAAGTCCTATGCCCAGACAGAGTGTTCCCATAAAGATCCCACTCCATCTCTCTCTGCTGGGCTGGGCTCAAAACCATCTGTATTATTTTTGGAGTGAATGTGCCTTCCCCCTCTATCAATTAACTACCACAGTAAGTCATGCTACCACAGCTGAAGACAAATATAAATTACTGTCATTTTCCTAACGTGCAAGTTCACAAGTGAATGATGATCCCAAATGATTCCAAGTGTTTGTTTTACAAAAACCAGGGAATGCACATTGACTTAATAGATGACAAACTTGAGGCTTATGATGAGAAACTGCCATTGTCTTTTAATCACAGTCTCACAATAAATGAAAATTAGAGTGCTTGTCCTGTCCCCTGGGACCATTTGTAAGATCGTAATTAGCTCAGTGACAACCCACATAAACTTGGATGGAAATGCTGCTGGAGAAAGCTGAAGCCAGTCTGTATTCACAAACCCAGACTACTAGCTGCAGTTGAAATCTCTTTCTAAATATTCCTCTCATTTAGCACATCCAGTAACTCCCAAAATACATATATGCTACAGAAGATAGCTCCAAGTCAGTCAGCTGCAATTATGGTTTTAGATCATCAACCAAGTCCTTCCCAGCAAGACTGCAGTCAAATACAACACAATCCCAGCACTAGCACCAGAGACATCAGACCAAGCATAAATTGCTGAAACACAAAAAAATAACTCTCAGGGTCCCCCAGTAAATAAATGCACACCAACTTTGTTAATTAAACAGTGCTACTTGGGTGGTACAATTGCTGAGACACGAGTGCTACTCTCTGCTGTGCAGCACAAGGGCAGGAGCTGTGGATTTGATTACAATGCAATACCAGAACATCTTCAGTGCACAAGTATCAGGAGCAGAGTATCATGCTTGGCCCAGCGTGGCTGGAATGAGAAGCTGGATGCATTTAAAGGAGACAGACATGTAGAGGACAAACTAAAATTAGAAGCACATTCCCATGGGCAGTCCATGAGAATACTAACACTCTGGTGAAGTCACTATAAAAAGAACTTCCAAATTTGGAAGGTGACTAGGAGAAGAGAGGTATCATTAAATCCCTCTCAACTGAAAAAAAATGCCTGGATCAGTAGTTTTGTAGGAGAAGGAAAATGTCCAGTGCTGAAATCTGAAAAAGCCCAGCCTGAACTGAGCAATTACGAGCTATTTATCCACTGCCAGCGATGGAGGTTGGTGGTATTTGCAGGGTCAGAGCATTCACTCTGTGCCAGGACGCAGCACGGCAGAGGAGAGCAGACCAGCTTGCATCCTTTGGAATGCCATGGCTCTGACAGACACTCCCGACAGCACAGCAACAAAACATGGATGAAAAGGGAATTTGTGACTTTTTAAAGGAAAAAGTTTGAAGGAATGAGGAAAATCCTAAAGGACACTTGAAAGACTCGCTACGATCCAGGGGTGGTTAGGGGGATGTCTGTTATCCTGGAACTCAGTGGTGCTGTCCCCTGGCCCTCAGGCACCAGGGGAAGACGAGCCTGGCTGGCAACAGCCGCTCACACCCCTGCCATGCACAGGAAAGGGTGACATCCCAGCAGAGCTATAGACCTGCTGGGCCAAGCAGGCAGTCCAAGTCCTGATTTTCCATGTGCTGTTTCCAATATATAATATCTAAGATACCATAAAATCTGTTACTGAATGGGCATTCCATTAGTAAAGATGCAGAAGATGCATATGAAATGAAAAATGCCAGCAGAAAAGGGTTTTAATGTGTGTGACATGGAAGAGACAAGTTTAGCCTATAAAATGCACTTCCAAACCCACACCCTGCAACCAAGGAAATCCTGCATTCCAAAGAATCTGTCTCTGTTTACAGTTTTTAGTCAAAATTACACTTTCTTTAGGACTTTATGTCAACACTATTTAAAATTGAAAGCAAATGGAATTTTAAGAAAAGAACAAAAGCATCCTAACAGGGATGCAGATGTATGATCAGCAGGAAAGACTGAAATGAGCCTTTTCCAGGGTGCAAGTAGCAAGACAAGAGGCCAGACACATGCTGGAGTCTGGAAAATCCCAGCTAGGCACAGAGACCCATTTACTTATTTAATTTATATGGATAGGAAGGTGGTCAAACACTGGAGTGGTGCCTGGAGTGGCTAGGCAATCTCCCTCCCTGGAGAGTCTCCAAACTCAGCAGGATGGGCTCTGAGTAACCTAATTTTACCTTGAGCAGGGAGTTGGGACTGGGTAGCTTCCAGAGATCCCTTCCAACCCTCATGATGCCATGATCCATGGTACATTTTTGCAGGGGACTAGGTATGTAAGTAAAGCAAGGTGTCTGTGCAGAGGGGAGCAGCCCCACAGATCTCTCCTCATGAGCTTCTTAGCTTGATGCTGCTCCTGGAAAAGGAGCAAAGACATTCCAAAACTCCACAGTGAGCTCCCAAAGCACCACTACTGATTTATGGTGGTAAAGTCAAAACATAATCCACGGTCCGAAGTCAGGAGACTTTCCTTTTGGCTCTTACTGCTCCCAGCTCACATGCCCAGCATTTCCTCATCCCTTTCCTTCTCTCTGCCTGGATGTCTGAAGAGATCGTTCTGTGCTTGCCACAGGGAAAGGGGAGGGGGAAGGTGAGATGCAGCTCTCAGGTGGCACAGACAGCCCAACACGTTGTCCTTGGAGGGACCTTTTCCAGAAGCAGGGTGACAGGGTGACATCCTGGGTGACAGCTCCCCCACCATGCATTAGGATGCCAAACACTCCAAATGGGCAGATTTAGGCTGCTTGGGAAACAAAAGCTGCTTGGATGATAATTCCTTATTTTCTCTTGGGAAAGGGACCAGGCCAAGACAGAAGTGCCCCACAGAGTGGGGCCAGCCCAGGGCCACAAATGTCAAGGCTGGGGCAGGATTATCATGGAAAATGCACAACAACAGTTTTACCACCCCTGCAGGAGCTGCTCTACTGCTGTCCAGTGACACCCAATATACTGCAACCTTTTTTTCACCTGAGGGTTGGTTTGTCCTCGTCCCCAGATCAAGTAAAGATTTCCAATATTTGGGTATCAATCCAAGAACCAATACAGAATTCACCTATTAGACCATCAGCAACACTGCCTGTAAAAGCAAAGGGAACACAACTTACAATAGCCCCTAAAAATACTCTCAAAACGTCTGTGCTACCTTTACTGAAAGAAAAAGCTTAGTTTAGCTGAAGTAGTAGAGATCTCTGTTTTTGGAGGAAAGGGTCCAGAAGAAAATTACATATTTGTGGTTTAGCTGGGAGCCATGATGTCTATCCGTATGCATAACATGTGGCTGCCAATTCATAATAAACAAAGCTTCCAAACAACAAAAAAATGTGACTTCCCAAAGATCCATCTTGTGTGTGCAAAGAGAGCAATTCATTTCAGTTGAGCTTATTTCCATGGCTCTTGGAGTCAGCAATGCAGCCATTTACAAAACTCTTTATTCCAGGAAACACATACAGAAAGTAAAGAAGAACAAGAGATGAAAATACAAGGGGGAAGTGTGGCAGCCACCCGAGCCCTCACCCCCCACAGCAGGATCCTCAAGAGAGGTGTTTAAATTCTACTTCCCGCTTCTGTGGATTACTCTATTTTACATTTCAAATGACTTGCTGCAAAAGTGGAGTGGACTTCACAGAAAGAAAAGAGGTTTAAGAGAATCTGGATACACAATGAAAAGAATTTACATGCATTTAAGGAAATACACAAACACAGCTATAAACAGGGATGGAAAATGCTTCAAGACCTGGTTCACACTTGATTTATACTGAATCATTATCTATTTTGGTGCAAATTAGGCATATATTTTCTGAGGCAAAAAATTATAAAATTGGTGGCAAATCTTAGTGAAACCTCATTTCCTCGGTCAATTATGGATGCTGCTACAGTTATCAGGGATATTACAGCCAGCAATGCTTCACTTGAGCTAAAATAACCTTGTGCTCCATTAAAAGGAACGAGAATTAATGTAGCACGGCAAAGAGTGGTGTCATTGTCTGCACTCAAAGACATTTTTATGCTCCACAGTAACCCTGAAGAGCGAAACTTAAAGATGCAATGCCACTTTTAGCAGAATAAAAGGATTCTGCTGCAAGCAAAAGGGACAAAAGCTGTAACACCCAATAAAGCTGCCTTCCCCCCTTCTCTGCTGGCACACTCAGACCACATTATCTGATGCTTCATATGGCTCATGTTGAAAATCACTGACATATTGATTAGCACTGAATAACTTAAAGTCTTTTAACTGTTGGGAGGTTTTGATACCTGACTCACTTCAGGGCCACCAATAGCTCTACAGAAAGCTCTTCCACACCAAATCCTTACAACAACAGCAGTGAAAACTTTCAGGCTTTTCCTCTTAAACATCAACATATATTCACAAGAACTTCACCAACTAAAAGGAATCAGATGCAAAGCAGTAACAAAAACTGCTGAGAAGGAGAAAGCCTGCAGAAAACCCAGCTGCAACAAACCCCACTATGCCCCCCTGTGTGCTCTTGCCTGGTTCAGTCTCGTTCCAGTACATTTAATTTCACAAATAGCAACTGCAAAACCAGCTTCTGTATCCTGTTGTTGCACTTCACTAGTCAGCTACTTGCTGTAGCCATGGCTGACTTTAAACATTCAATCTGTTATTTTATAATACTCATTAAATTGGCTTTTACATTAAGTATGAAATCATGTTACAACACCGGTTTATTTAGTTTCTTGATGTTTTATTTTAATTGTCTCAAGGACTATGGTTCACCTTATTCATCAGGGAAATTGCAAATTTAATTAACTCAACACAATGGATGAGATTTAAAATTATTGAAGTGATCAGCTCATCTAAGCAATAAAAATAATTAAAGGAAGTGAGATTCTCTAATGCATCAGTCCCACATAAACTAGAGCTTTATATTTATATTAAAAACTGTATTTATTTATTTATTTGCATAGCTATAGTTAATACATCCCTGAGGACCATGTTTATTGAGCATCAATTTATATAGTTGGGGATTGGTTTGATTTTCACTGCATCAGGAAAGAACTACATATTTTTGACATTACGAGTGAAACCTTAAATTAACCTCAGAACAAATATTGTGCTAAAGAACTACAATCCACTCAACCTGAACAGGCCCCATTTTCACCCTGTGTTTGGTAACTTAACTAATACCAGGTGAGCTACTCACAAGTGTGCCCCAGTCAGGCAAATGAAATTCAGAAAGGAGTTACTGCATCCACATTTTCTGTATATTAACAGTGTTTCCTTGGGACTCCATGGAGTGCCATGCACATGCTTGGCAAATATAAACATAAAGGACACAACCCCCCCACATATCTTTAATTGCCCTCTTTTCAAAAAGGACAAGGCAAGATGCAGTTTCTTCTTTTCCCCCACATGAGGAATTTAACAACTTCGATGCTCATGTTCTCTGTTATGGTGGGGAGGGGAAGTAACCCTCCAATGCAGGCTTTTCCTCCTTTCCTTGGGGCAAAAGGAGGCAGTAAGCTGGACACAAGGGCAGTGTGGTGAGGAGCAGTGCCAAGTTTGGGTGCTATCAATTTCCTCAGCCACTGATGAGGAGTTCCCAGCTCAAAGCACGGAAATGAGCAGACACCACACAGACACCAACACACTCATGAAAGCAGATTAGGGATTTGTCTCTCCCTGTGTCCCAGCCTGTTCTGCATCTAGGCTGTCTCTTGGCCTGCTGCAATCCAGCCTGCCTTGCAAAGACGCTGCCCCATGTTTCCATCTGCTGGTGCAGCTCCAGCTCTTCGTGGAGGAGAGGCCTTCCTGCCCTCAGAGCACACTTGGGGCGATGCCACAGCTCCAGGCTGGACAAGCAGATCCACAGGAACCGGCTCAGGCCCATCGGAGGTGACCCAGCCCTGCCTCTGCCTGGCAGTCCCACTTACCTCTAAGTACCCCTGACTTACAGAGCCACGCAGGGACAGCCTGGCCTCATGCCAAAAGGACTTCATTTATCACCTAAAGGGCTGCCACATGTCAGTAAAATCTGCTGCTGCCTTTGGGGAAGGCCTGAAGATTGACAGAGTCAGACTGGAGCCTGAAGTTGCTGGCTAATGGACCCAGGCTGCCTGCCATAGCTTATACACAACCTGTAAGGCCAAGGGAGGAGGTGGCAGAGGCAGGGAATGAAGGGCTGTAAGGAAATGGCAATGCCAAGGCAGCAGAAGCCCCTCCAGTAACTACAGAGACATCTCAACAGTGTAATTCCTGTCAGGAGAATATTATCTAGACTCAGCACAGACCCTGCCAGAGC
Source organism: Lanius collurio (assembly GCA_020086605.1). Taxonomy (NCBI): domain Eukaryota; kingdom Metazoa; phylum Chordata; class Aves; order Passeriformes; family Laniidae; genus Lanius; species Lanius collurio. The sequence goes on along the minus strand of JACBWW010000034.1, from coordinate 6,062,718 downwards.
AAACTCCACTTGGGAAAAAAAACTCCATGGTTTTACCAGGTTTGAATCAGCAGTTTTCCAGACTAGGTTGGAGCTTGCATTGTCAGGCTAATGCAGATTTTATCATTATTTGGGATCTCATAAATCAAAATTAGCAAAGCAGCTGGAAATCAATGCCAAAACTCATAACAAGATGGTGCAACAGTGTTACACCACCAAAATTATGTGGATTGCAAGACTAGAAATCCAAGTGCTAAACTAAAGTTAAAAGAGGACCAAGAAATAAAGTTTACCCAATGAAGATAAATGAGAGAAACCAGGAAAATGACACTGGAATTCTGGGTGAATAGATGGTTACTTTCCTCACTAATTTTCTTTCCAAATTTCTAAATTAAAAAATTGGGAGCATTAGTACACATGGAACTGCTGGAAAAGTAATAGTTACCCAAGATGACAAATCTTCCACAGGTATTTGCTCAGCAAAGGAAGTAAGCTTTTAATATAATTTAATGTGCAATCTCACAAAAAAACCCCCAAAACATGCAGTAGGTTCTCTGAACAGCAAGGCTTAATCAACACTTCCATCCATTTTAAACTCTCTGTAAAAAAGCAACCCTACATGCACTGATGTACAGCCATGTCACCATGGTAAGAACCTGAGAAACACAGCAATGCTCAAAGTTATACCAGGGCACAAAATCCTGCAGCCCAGGAGCTCTGTTACCACAGGAACACAAGCTCTGTTTGCCCAGAAATTTCCTACCACAGTGTAGCAGAAGCCAGATTACTCAAGCAAAGCTGGAAAGAGGGAAAATACCAATATTGCCAAAGACTGACAGGGAAGAAGGGATTCTGAGGCCTCTCAGAGTTTCTTCTCAAGGCCTGGAAGTTCAGCTAATGGCTTTTGCCTCATTTTAATTCCCAAACAAAATTAAGCAGGGCTCCCTTTCTACTATAATGAAAGGTAGAAATCTCAACAATGAGTACTGGTGAGGAGTAACTGCAAGTGGAAAGGATGAGGAAATTCTGTGGGTCTTAAACTAACTTTCACATATATATTACTTAAGTGGGAAATGGAGATTTGAAAAAGGAGAACAGCAAATACTGTTTGTAATCCACTTTCCTTATTTTTTATACACCACTCATTAGGCATCATAACTAGAAGGCTGGACAGAGAAGAAATCACAGATTTATTAAAAGGACGAATAAAAGAAAGCAATGCTGAAAAATGAATTGAATTAGTTATGTGCAAAGCAGTGTCTGCACAGAGAAGTTCACCTGTTAGAGAGGTACTGGAGCCCTGCTCGTAGAAGTGAAACCAACTTCAAGGAAGATTTTCATTACACTTCTTGGCTATGACCATGAACAGTAAGGACCACCCAGAAACAGAATCATTTAACATGTGGCCCTTCTTCAACAATATTTAGTTTTCCAAAAACAACTGCATGTACATGGTTCTGAATAGCAGGAATAAATTCATCTTCAGGAATAGACAGTTGTGAGTATAAAGCTTAAAAATCCACACTACCAGGCAGAAAGCATCGTACCCCTAAGTTATCCTCACACTTCCATTGCCAAAAAACTATCTCCCCTTTTAAGGCTGATAAACATTCTTGGGTAAGGGGAAGGAAGATCTCTTAGCTTCCCTCCAACATTTGTCTGGCGGGAATCATCAGTGATTCAATTTCTCATATGTGAATTCAGAACTTGGTATCTTTCCTAGTTCAGAATCACTCCTTCAAGTAGAAATGCCTAAGAAGAGTTAGTCTCTCTCCAAACATATTTAAATACTTTCTGAATATTTGGTAGATAGCCTGATTCCTGAAATAATAATCTGATTTCATACTTTCAAAAAGGCAGCAGAAAATATGTTTGTTTCCTCAGGTTTTACCGTTTGCAGTGATTACTTTGGGAGATTCCAATCAGGAACTGAAGTGAAAATATTTTCATGTGTGTCTCCTTACTTTCCACATTTCAAAGTTTTATCTTTTTGAAAGAAAAAATTCTGATCTACTCACATCCAGTTTTAAGATTCCTCTGCCAATACCAGAGGAACTTCTGAAGTTCGGTACCTATGACTACAGAATACAGTGGAAAGCTTTTTTCAAATGTCATCCTAAGATTTCCTAACTGCATCACGGCACTCATTAAATAGAGCCACCATCCCATCAGATATGAACTACACAGAAATATGGCATTGTTGGGAAGCTAAAATATAGCTATGTTGATTGTTAAGAAGTTTAGTCCTGAAAGCTTTCTGATTCTCATGAAATAACTAAATACTAAATATTTTTCTAGTTAGGTACTAATTGGATGCCTAACTTGGAAACACAAAACCAGTGATCTGCAAAAGTTTTTGATAATTCTCTGTTTTCACAGGAAAGCTAATTGGAAAATATTTCCAATGTTTGGATTATTTTTAAACTTTTTCTCTAAAGAAAGAAATCTCGCTCATATGACAAGTACAATGTGTTTACTCACAGGCTAAAATCAAAAAATGTGACTCACCACAGCTGTGTTGCTTTACTCTGACTGGAGAAAAATATGAAAAAGTTAACTAAAAAGGGGTTTTCACTCTGGAGTATCTGGTACAGTCTAGGACTTGGAAGGTAATTACTAGACAAGATCATACAACACCATAAAAAAGGAGTACTCCTATTATATATGTATTTTTTTAGTAAAAAAGTTACCCTGGAACTGACACCTTTACACTAAGTCACTTTTTGAAGGGACATTTAATCAAGCTAACTAGGAAGAATAAAAAACAGGCCTGAAGGACCAGAGAAAGGATTAGTGAATTCTAATTTCATAAATCTGTCGCTCTGCAATGAATATGCAATTTAAAACACGAGTAACTAAAAAAAAGCTACACAGGAGGAAAGTGAAGAAAATTATGCATGTCATCTTTGAGAAACCACCCAATCAATTAAATTAGATCTCTGCTATCCTACAGAATTCATAATGTAAAAAATAGTTCTCATTCCTTTATTTTTCCTAACTTACACATAACTTATTGTCAGAGCTGAGCTCCCTTCCTCTGGCACGCCTCCTTTTTCACTCTTAGTGCTTCCCGGTGTGATGCAGCTCCACGAATCACCAGAGATGACAGTTTTAAGGGGGATGTGATAGTGACCCAGGCATAAGAGCTCCAGTGGGCTGCTGGCAGCACTTGGAATGATTTTAGGGTCATCATTTAGCTGGCTGAGGGCATGGCTGCAGGAGAAGGAATAGGACAGAATACAAGGCCTGCTGCCAAACCCTGGCATGTTAATTCCAGGTCATGAAAATTTTCTTTCAGACAGATCTAGAACACAGCAGCTTTTCTGAAACAGGAGCAGAACACTTTGTCCATTATCCCTTGAACTGTGCACCTTGGTGCAGGTGGTGATGCACACATGCAGATTCCCAGAGTCCTACCTGCCTGTCACCAAAGCTGTCACTGCCTGTTTGCACTCCAAGCCAAACCTCACAGATACAAACTGTGCATGTGGAACAGCTGGCCTGCCACACAGGAGCTGAACTCCATCCTAACACTGCTCCAAGCCACTCAACAAGGTGAAGACTTGTGACCACATGGAACCAATTTAGACTTTTGTTTCAACTGAGTTCTGTGCATTTCAGCCCTTCCTCTGCATCAGTTCACTATTCTCTTTTGTTCATCTTCCCTGGCTTGTGGAAGCTCACAAATATCTTCTGGTTCCAGCAAGGCCCAGGTGAATGACTCTGGAGTCTGACTACACCCTGTGCGTGACCACAGCTACAGAAGGGCTGCACCTCCTCCCCAAAAGGACTTGTACATTCCCTTATCTCTCACCACTTTACAATGCAAAACCTTTGGTGGGATAAAATAGCACAGATAACACTCCTCTTCCTCCTTAACCAAATTTCTAGGTCAAACCTGATAGCTTAAGAGAGATGTTGCAGAAATTTGACATGTCATTTTGAGATGTGGGACACTTTCTCTTCACTTTCTATTTAACATTAAAAGGAAGGAGTTGATTTCACCCCAGGCACCAAACAACTTTATTAGTGTAAAAATACCACAAAGAACAGGAAATTCCCACTCTTCTGCAGAAGTCTCAGGTACAGCAAATATCCTTGTGAGAGATGCCCTTGGTATGTCATTTAGTGTCAGAAAAACTGTAAAACCCAGCTACAGTTCCTGTAAAATCAAGGTACTTACCTGTTTACACACTGTTTGTAAAGCAAGGAGACAGACACACCTCCACAATACTTTTACTTTTTGCTTTACATGGTTAGAAAACACAGCTCTGGAAATAAAAGGAGCAGAGCTTTTTTCTTCTAGGGAAGGACAGAATCTCAACACAAAACACAGTATAAAATAAGCACCTCACTAAAACCAGCACTAACTCCTGACATTCGTCTGGCTCATCGTGCAACAGACACTGTCCACTGAAATTCTTCTGCAGGTCTCCAAAAGTCATGAGCCATCCTGGAAAAAAACCCACTACACACTGCTCAAACACCCCCCAAACACCTGGCACAGAGAGCTCATTGATGGCAGAGCAATGGCTCAAAGATGAGAACACTGCACGTTGCTTCAGGTGATCCAACAGAATATTGCATCCCATAGCAGGTGGGATTCGTAAGGAACACCACTTTAGAAACAAAGAGTCTTGTCTGGAGATATTTGCACTTGGCTTCTCTGAGCTGCTCTTTGTATTTATTAATTTCCACTTGCCCTAAATTTTCTAATCTGATAAATACTGTACTAGGCAATGAAATGTTCCTACCGATATTAGGATGCTTCAGGAGGCGACAGATTCTAGCTTCTCTTTCCAGTTTCTGGTGATCTGCAACAAAAGAAGGCTGTTAGTATGAAGATTGACATAATTCAGTGTATTTGCTTTAGAGAAGCAAAACCAATACATCATCTGATGTGATCTTTAAAAAATTTCCCCTTTATGTAGATGCACTAATATTTTACATCCAAACTGTTATATTGAATTATTTTTAACCTTTGGGTAGAGCAGGAGGGCTGGGGCTCTGGACTTGTACATCACCAAGCCCTAATAACATTTCTGGAGACAAAACACTACTGCTTGTGTCAAGCTCTGTTTTCTACAACAACCAACACAAATATTCCAATGTACTAACTTTGGAAAATAGAACTGTCTAAAATGTAAAAAATATGCTTTGAATGTTGAAAACACTAAGAAATGAACAAGTTGAGAAAAAGTTGCTTTGGATGACAACCCCAGAAAGCCAAAAATTCAGCATCAGATGTTGAAATTAAAAAGTTCAATCCTTACTGCAAAGTGTCCAGTTAGATATGTAGGTTTAAAAGAACTATAACAACAGATTTAAAGTAAAAGAGAGAAAGCAAACACCATCTTTAAAATACTTAACACTTCAAGTTTCTTACAACACTTTTTAAATTCCAAAGGAAGAACAAGAAAGAAAACTTATTTTTCGGTAATTTGTACTTCCTAATATTTGCAGTAACAATAACTGAATCAATTTTACATGTGTCAACAGTTCAGATTATTTTTATATGCTTTAAAGAACTGGGATAGTTCTTGAGCTAACCACTACTTGTCAACTGACCCATCATACTTTCTGAGGCCTCGGAGCCCCCATCACTTGTGTAAGAAAATCTGTCAGCTTAGCCTTCTTCCATGGTTACCGTAATGTTTATTTAAAAAAAAAAAATCAGAAGTTGAAAGCATTAAAAAGAATATATAAATCCACAAGATAAGCTTAAAGCTCTTTTTTTTAAAGTTAAACTCTGCCACTGAGGTTTCCCGTTCAGATTTTTGAATCCAGTTGCAACAAGGCTGAAACATAAGCACGGCCATCTACAGTTACAGCACCTTCATGTCCAGCAGCTCTGGCTGCAACTTAATCATGGGCTGAGCACTTGGCACATTACCCAGAGCAAGCAGGGAGATGATCTGAAAGGCAAACTGAACTAAGATGGGGTGAAAACAAAGATGGAAATGCGAACACTGCCTCAAAAGCAAAGAAACAGGCCGGGGGCTGGTGGTCATTTAGCACAGGAGCTGGATCACTGGGGCTCTACCAGCTCTGCTTTCGAAGGCTGCTCTGTTCCACCTCCAGCTCTATTTACAGGATCTGCCAGCACAGCCAGAAAGCTGGAAGGTGTCCGAGAGCCTTCTGTGAAGTGCTAAAAACATCCTGTGTTGACTCTTCAGGAACACCACAGATAAAATAAAGAACTTCATCTCCAGCTTGGAATATGAAGTATAAACATTTGAAATTTCTTTGCTCTTAACTGCTGCATCACAGCTTCTGAACTGACATTGGGTATGATTAATATTCAGCTCTCCTTTACAGACATGACAGTGGGCTCAGATAACAAATACTAGAGCTGAACACGTTCAGGTATGAGGAAAGGCTAACACGCTATTGTACAGTTTAAGAACAATAACTGTTTAAACAGTAACTGACTAAAAAAACATGCCTGATATTTTTCAAATCTCAGTAAAAACATCTTAGAGATGCTGCTGGATGCACTGCAATACATGAAGGTTACATCTACATCATCATCATTATCGACTGCATTAAAAATTCCCAGGTTTTCACTCCAAACTGAACCACTATATGGATGGATACCATTGAGGTGCTCTCTACTGCCACATAATTAGAATAATGAGCTCTGTGGATTTAACTCTTTCAGTTGCTTGTGTCACAGCAATTGCTATCACACCTGCTGGGTAACTGAAGGTACCTCACAGCCTGCACACTGTGCTGTGAGGCAGCAGAAAAAACATTAAATACTCCCCGAGTCAGGGATCTAAGTGGATATTAAGGTCCAGAAGATGACAATGGCACTTCCAAAGGAATAGAGTATTCCTTTGTGTTGTTAGAGGACTAAATCTGCAGTGTGCGTTTAGGGGTGAGACCAACTGCAAATTTAACTTTGTGGGGTATCCAAGAAAACTACTCTCCTGTAAAACCTGCACATTTCTTCTAGGAGCTTCAGGAAATCATGTTCCTTCTTCTCTCCACTCGGTTTATTTACAAGTACTTGCAACTGCAACGGCCGTGCCACCCGTAGCTATTTGTGTCACCCTGCCTCCTGCCAGGGCTCCAGTACTGGGGAGCTAAAGGTGAATGTCAGAGGGCAGGGCACACCGAAATACTTCAAGCACTCAGCTCCCAAATATCTGAAGTGTAAGGTGTGCCACTGCAGAGTTCCCTGGGAAAGAAGGGCCCTACCACACAGCCAGGAAAACTACCTAGCAGGCACAAACCCCCACCAACACTGAGAAACATTGGGATAGCATCTGGTGTAAAAGGGTTATGTTACAACAGTATCACAGGAAAAGTTCTAGAAAAAAATAAATGGAATAATAGGCCACTTATTGAAATTAAGAGTTAAGTCCTCTCAATTTTGACAGCATATAATTCATCAGCTAAAACTGTTTACCTGCTAGGTAAACCTGAAACAGGAAAAATTATTATCAGGAACAGGAAGCCAAGCTTCAAAGCCTCAAAGATAATAAAAAGGGAACACACAAATACATTTATATACTTGTTTCCTTTCCTCTCTTTTAATTAACCCACAAATCCTAATTTTATTTCTTCTGATTCTCTCGCCCATCCTCCTGCAGCACACAGGAGGAGGGAGACAGGGAGGCTGTGTGTTGTTTAGCTGCCTCTCAGGTCAATCCACGAGTGGGGGGACCAACAGCAGTACTAAGCCCTGCCTGAGTTGGTTCTTATGAAAGGCAATTTACAGACCTTTAGCAATTTGCAAGCCTTCATTTTCAGCCTGCAAGATAAAACAAGAACCACATTTATTCATGTAACAGCCCACCACACAGCCCTCTGAATTTTCCTTAACTGAGTCCATGCTACAGCAGCGCTCACAGATAAACCTCAGTTACCCCCTCTGCCATTCTTAAAGAAGTAAATGGTAAGGAATACAGTCCCTCAATTCCCAAAAGCACTTTTTAAAAACGAATGCTCCAGCATTCAGTACCTGCTCCTGGGGAGACATTTGAACAGTCTTTACTTATTCCTCTCTTCCTAGTATTTATAGCTCAGAAAGTGGGACATTCTTAGAATAAACAATTACAGACACTGCGAGTACTCCTCTGACCCCCCCCAAACGTTTCCCGAGCAGAATCATGCGCCAGGTGTTCATTGTTATGAAGGCATCTTCTCCATGGATACCCTGCTCCATAATGGGTAGGAGCACGCAACAACAATAGCACAGCCAATTCTTTTATTAGGCCACTGGTCAAAAGCATCAACAGAGCAGAAATCAGGGCACTGAGTATGCCTCCAGTTATTTCTGTGCCTGTGTTCCCATATACACTTCTTCTCTTCACCAAGCTGCTGAATATCAAGGAAAAGTAAAATATAATAATTGAAGATGCTTTGTAAAATAATGAATAAACTCCACACCTGTAGAGCTTCAAATTCCGCCCCAGGGCATTAAGAAAACAAAAGGCACATTTGTGCTCAGCTGAAAAGGCCTCCAACAATAACAGTTCTCAGCTGGCTGATGTTCCTGCAGGGCTTTCTTCCACTGCCCACCCGCTTTCTGTGTTAATATTTTACCCTTCAGAGCGTGCAAGAAATTGATAAATGGACACAGAGACCTGATTCTCATCTACAATGCGCAGATTACGGAGGCAGAGACACAATGCAAATGTCTTTATGTCACTTTATCAGACAGTTCAGCCCTGATTTCTGTGACACCTGCTATGACCAAAAGGTGCAGAGCATTCCTGAATTTGTCCTGTTTCTAGCACCCTGCGGAAATTGAGGAGTGCATGACTTCAAGTGAGCTGACAAAAAGAGTAAAGACAACATATGACATTAAGAGCGAAGCACTGAGCCCCCATGATTTCACTTTTTTCCATGACTTGGGTTAATGGTGTCCATAATGAACAGAGAGATCAACAGAACATTATGAATGCAAACTGGACTTTACCCAACTGTTGGGAACCTTTAAACAGCTCCTAACAGCACACATTCACACGGTGCCAAGCTCAAGCTAAGAAATGCTATTTTTTCATCTTTTTATCCTCTCCTTTGCTGTGGATTGAAACAGCCAGCTGGCGAGTCACTCATTTCACCCTTCCGACTTAGAAAAGCATCAGTAGAAGTCCAGAACTACTGTTATATACATATATTGATTGTTGTTTTCTATGTAAGATATGTGCACAATTACTTATAGTAGTTTCCTGTTATGTATTTTATCGTATAAAGAGCACATCTACTGAAACCGAATGATGTACTGCAAACTCTTCAGTGCCAAAGCAAACAGAGGGCCTGAGAGCCAGAAGTGTGAGTGTGATCACCTGGTCACCTCCATCTGTGTGCCAGCAATCTGCACCTGACACCTTGGGGCACCCGGTGTCCCATCTTCTCATATCACCTCTTGATCTGATCCATCCACTGTGTGCCTTTTAGCACCTCCCTAACACATCTTCATGCAAGGCTTATATTTGCCTTAACAGGAAAACCTGAAGGCACTTTTCATGCTTAATCTTCCGCTTGCTGTCTCCTTCTGTCCCTATAGCAGAGTATTTTCCTTTGTGACTCAAACTTGACAATTCCTAGAGCTGATGGTCAGCCAAGTCTTCTTCAACCATTCCCCTTCCATCCCTAAACAAATGCACGTCCCTTTATTTTGCATGCTGGAAGCTCTTCCTTTATTTTATTGCCCTCCTTTCATTTTTGGTTCTCAACTTTAAGCTGCCTGCCCTCTACCTTTTAAAATTCTACTGATAAGTATGTGAGTGCATTCAGTATTCCTCACTTCATTTTAGCTTCTATTTTCTACTGGGCTGTTGAAAGTTTTTTAGGCTTCTCAGTTCTCTCTTGGCTCATTTCCTGCAGAAAGTTGCAGTTTTCAGGAAACAATATTTGGAAAAAAAGTCTTAGGAATTGAAAGGAAGTTCAGAAAAATAAATCATATAAAAGATGCCTGGAAGTCAGGTGTTGACTCATCAGTCTAATGAACACTAAAGCATCTGTTTGCCCTCAAATAATTCACTGGAGAGGGATGGGCTGCAGGATATACTCGACTGCCTTGCTGAACTCCAATCCTACAGAGCCCATCTTAAACACACTAAATCCATTAACAGCACTGTAAACTCCGAGCAGACTTCTGTCTGACAACTAAAATTTTGAAGGCACCCTCAAAGTTCTGAAGTGACTCAGCGAGACATGCACACCAAATACTCTTTTTCCTTCCAAATGTTAATAAAACAATATTGTCTAATAACCACAGGGGAAAAAAAAGCAGCTTAGTATCAAGTCAAAACCTCCTGTCAGCTACAGCAATATGTAAACTATAGTAGACAATTATTAATCTGAAATAAATTGTGACCTTCTGACTGATGTCAGCTTATTTTAATATAAATGAGTAATTACTACATGTAAGACTGGTGTCAAATTATGATCTGTGACAGCCACTCAGCTGGGATAGGCAAAAGTTACTGATTTTGAAGCTGCTGCAAAGAGCAAACTCTGAACTGTGACTTTAGGTTTTCACTTTGGCAATGTTTATTTTTAGAAATCATATCAATGACACCATAATTTGCCTTGATGTAATTTCTACAAGATGTTGCATTCATTGTTTGTGAGGGAGAAACTTCTAATTTTTTTTAAACAGAGGATGACCAGTGAGGATGTTCAGTTTGCTGACAGCTTACAGTTGAGAGAATGTTCCATACTTAATAGAAAAGGAAATTCCATTGTGCAGAAAAGGTCAACAACTTTTATTTCAAATATTTCCTGTAGTCACTGTTACTTTAAAACTAAATATTATACATGACTTATCCTACCAGAGACTAAGGGCTTCTTTTATGCAAATCCACTCAAAATCAATGACATTTATCTTAATAAAAGCTCATGGACTTTAACCCCCTAGGAGGAAACAACTGTAGAACTAGAATCAAGTCCAAACAGAACAAAAACAATGGTTTGGCAACTAGCATTATGACTCAGAGGAAATTTAAGCAGCACATCAAAGCCAAAGCTTTTCATAACAAAAGAAACACTAAGAAGACATAAGCACATGCTCACAGGAATATTTCATCAAAAATAACAGTAGGCTGGACTAGTGTTATAGGACTAAAGATACAGTTGCCTTAATAAAAATATCCTGATGCCTAAACCTCAGTCTTTATCAAGCATCAGGTCATAAGTAAAGTCAGTATTTCTTCATGGCCCATAAAAAGCTAAAACAATAGAAATAATAAACTCAAAAAGGAGTTCCACAATAAGTTTTAACTTGATTGTCTTCTGTCCATTAACTTCTTTAAAACAAAGAAGTGGATTATGACTAAGCCACTGTATTAATTTTTTTCTGCTCTGTCAAGTTGCTAAGCCTTTGCTCATAATAAAAACAAATCTCCTCCTCAAATACCATGTGCATGAACAGCTCTTAACCATGTGAAGCTTTATATTACAACAATCTTTTGATAAAAGGACACGGATGTTATGGCCTCTAAGCTACATGAGTATGCTCTTCTTTTGCAGGAGGATTGTCTTGATGTTATTTTCTGGAATCATTTTCTTGTAACTCAATTCGCTTTGTTCGTAAAATCAATCTTTTAAACAAAAAAAATACTAGCCTTGCAATACTAGGCCATGAAGATGCTCAGAGAGGTGGAGCACCTCTGCTTCGCAGCCAGGCTGGGAGACCTGGAGGTGTTCAGCCTGGAGACAAAAAGGTTTTGGGGAGACCAGAGAGCTCCTTACAGTGCCTAAAGGGCTACAGGAGAGCTGAAGAGGGAGTTGTGACAAGAGCCTTGGATCTCAGGACAAGGGGGAATGGCTTCAAACTAACAGAAGGTAAGACTATATACAGGGATGAAATTCTTCCCTGTTAGGGCAGGGAGGCCCTGGGACAGCCTACCCAGAAAAGCTGTGGCTGCCCCGTCCCTGCAAATGTTCAAGGCCAGGTTGGAGCAACCTGGGATAGTGGAAGGTGTTGGTGGCAGAGGGTGGAATGAGATGATTTTCAAGGCCCCTTCCAAACCTAACCATTCTAAGATGCTATGAAATCCTGCACATGTTTTGCCTCCTAATTTCTAATTTGTCTTATTTCAATAAAACATGCCTAAATAGCTTGTCTGACTCAAGAGCTGCATCATTCCAATTGTTCTACAGGCAGTGAATAACGATGCTCCCAGGCAAGGAAGTCTGAGGCTTCTTTTTTCTTTTAATTAAGGCAAGGCGAAAATAAACAAGATTCTTATAATCAGCCACAAATAGAAGGTCAAGCAAGCATTAACAGGTAGTTAAACTTCAGCTTTTGACAAATTTGTGCAATTTATTGTGCTAACAAACTCACTCCCTTAAATGTGAGCTTTCCACAGCTTCTGCACTGTGTGCCATATGTTACACTCAGAGAAAATAGAACGTAATCAAAGTATGTAAGACAATCAAAAGGATACACAAGATAACCAAAGAAGTGTAAGTATACAGAATTCCTGCAAGAGATTAAGCCATCATCTAGTGCTGCAGGCAGGAAGTCCCAGGAGGACAGCCATCCCCCTTAATGGACAGTCGTTGCACAAAACCTGTCTAAAGGGATTTAAGCTTTTTCCCCACTATTAAGGGAATTAACACTTGTTTATTTGCACGTATAGTGTTAGTTCCCAAGCTGCTGGCCTTTTCCCAAGCTACTGAGCTTCTTGGGAAACAGTTGGAAACTGGGTTATCTCTCTGTTGGCAAAACAAACAGGGCAAGCAAATTATTCTGTACCTCAGGAAAATAAAAGAACCACCCAAAAATCCCACTATGTAAACAAACACTTGATGCATTCCAGTTTCTCACGGTGTCAGGTTCATCCCTGTTACCACTTAAAGAGCATGGAAGATATGATCAATCTTTTAAAACCACACTCTCCCAGGGATATACCAAACCCAGCCAAGAGTCCATTCCACATAATGCATGTTTATCCCTCGTTTCTGTAAAAAAAAGAACTCAGGGAAGATATTGCAATATTCCAGAGACTCCAGATTCTGCCACGGTGACAAATATTAGCTACCTAAGAGGGAAATACTGGAGCATCATTGATATTAGCATTGTACAGTATTTTACTGATGTTATAAAAGAAAACAAGAAAGTGACCAATATTAATTGGGAGAGTATTGAATCTGATTAGCCTGATGACTTCCAGAAAATATGTATATAAGAATATATTCACAGCAACATGATTTGTTCTAAATACCCATGCTGTCACTTCAGTCAGGAATTTTATTACTCTGATTTGAGATAGTATGGCTGTTCTATTGCCAAACCCCAATCACTGATGCAAGCACAGCTTTGAAAAAAATTACAGCATGGGGCACTGGCAAAAAAAGGCAGACACCCACGACAACCCAGGCCCCCTCAAAAGAAAAAAAAAAAAAAAAAAGGCAGCCCAAACCACAACTACACCACAAGAATTAAAAGCAATTCAGAGTCAAAGGACAGAATTTCAATTCACTCACTAGAAAATCTCTCAACCGGATAGAGGTTACTCAAAAAAAAAAAAATAGTGTTTTGTTCAAATCTCTTCTCTCTAATTACCAGCCTCTGGCACTGCTGTCATTTTTTCTAGAATCTGCTGAATAACTGAAAAAGTTATTTAATGGAAATACTTTAAATTATGAATGTTATGTATCACTATTATTAAACTGCCACATTTAATGTGGTTTCCCAGGTACAGCTTACTGTTCTACTTACCATATAGAATAACTGAAACTATTGTAGAAAAAAACCCAACCTTTCTTTTGTAAAACTGAGAAGGAACCGGAGGAGAGAAATAACCCAGCCTCCAGTCACGTTATTTAATTAAAACTGCCACTTCTAATTAAATTGCTGGCAAAGCACTGGGGAAATAGTCCCACTGCTATATCACATTTATAAAACAGGAGTTCATTACTCATATACTGTATTTGCCCACAGTCCTTTCAGCTAATTCCAAGAGCTTACAGCCAGTATGGAACAGCTCTCAGAAATGGAAAGGCTTTGCAGTTCAGCACAGAAAAAGAACCTCAGCACCTTCTCTTCTACAACACCCAAGAACTGACACAAAAAGCATCGATAAAAAAGGTCGCACAGAAGCAACTCTCAGCTTTCACAGCTCATCAGTTTCTGCTGAGGGTGACTGAGCACGGGCACCAGCTGCCCAGCAAGGTAGGCTGGGCAGTGCCCATCCTTGGAGCTGTACCAAAGCTATCTGGACACGTCCCTGGGCAGCCTGCTTGAGCAGGGGGGCTGCAGCAGGCAGCCTCCAGCCTCAGCCATTCTGGGAGCCCTCGGCCCAAAGGAGTCCCCGATGCTGGATATCCCACACCAGCTGGCTATCATGGACATTTGGCTTCAGTGTCTTCACACACAAGTGTTTCAAATGACCAGCACAGGCCTCATTCCTCGAGCAAACAGTTGCAGGCATTTTCCAGAGAGGGTTCCAAAGTCTGGACAGGTGTTAAACCAATCTTTCCAATACCAATTTCAAAGGGGAATTACCTGTTTCATGCCACCACAGGAACTCATAAGAGCACACACATTCCTAAAGCCCTCACCTCCTGGTACATCAAGATTGCACTTGTGCAGCTGAGTAGATGTTTCCCACGTTAAGAACTCACAGAAGCTTGCTGCTTAGGTAATTGTTACTTTATTAACAGCACCCTGACTAATCTGCCATGAACTTGCTGCTCTGAGCTATCCCAATTAATTGTATCCACTCCGCCCCTTCGCACAGCGGACCAGTTTGTGATTGCTCAGGTAACCACGCATGAAAGGGTGCCATCTGTTAGCTAAAGAGGGCATCCATCATGACAGACACTTGCTGGCAAGAACATCAGGATCAGTCTGCTAGCAGAAATACCTTGAATTCCCCAGCCTAGGTGTGGCAAAGTTGGTTTCTGGCACTTAGTGCTGCACCTCCTGAACAGAGCATGCAATGATATCTACCACAAAGACAGCTGAGTAGATTTGCCTCTGGAATCTGCCCCCTTTTTGCTCCTCAGGCAACTCCAACTTGTGCACGATGATGATGACACACTTCTTTACGCTATGCGGAACGGAGTGACAGTGCCATGGAAAACACGGCTCTGAACAGCCCAGCTTTCATGTTCTTTGAGTGTGATTCATGAGCTGTGCTCCTGATGAGCTGCGTGCACCATGGATGAACATGGGCACCTCCAGCCTTCACCCAGCCAGCTCCCACCCGTGTGACACAGCAAATAAAGGCCCTGCTCTGCAAGGTGAACACAACCTTGCACAGCACTCGCCACGCCTCCAAGGTACCACAGAGCACCAAAACCTTACTTATCACTGGAAATAACAGTAGCACAATTACCTCTGTCACAAAGTTCACTGTTACCTGCTCATTCCTGAGTTTAACACTTGCCAAAAAGTAAATTTTTTTCAATTAGGAATTTAGAGGAGCTCTTACTCAGAGAAGCACTAATAGTCACCTCAGTAAACAAAGCCAGAAACTCACACCCTTCCTTGGCAGAGGGCCAGGCACTGTAGTCATTACTCTGGGAGAACTCTCACTGATGGAACTGCTCCACGGCACGCACATCATGACTCATGCTGCAAAAACTTGGCTCCTGGAGTTGTTTCCCATCTAATTAAAATTCACTCAAACATCCTACAATCCAGCTTTTACCATAACAGTACCAGTATCTGTGTCTGCAGCCAAAAGGCTATTCAGCACCACAAACTGGCTGTAGAGGCAGCAAACACACCTAATACTGAAAGAGATACTGAAAAGCATCTGGTTTTTTTGCCTGTCTCCTAAATGGCCACAGTTACAGGCAGCCAGAAATTAAGTTGCTGCCTGGTCGGATTTTTTCTTTTTTCCCCAAGAATCCACGGAAGCAGCAGTGGTACAACATAAAAGAAATACATACGAACAAAGTAAACTGATGCCATGTATTTCAGGCTAGCCTAAAAGATTTACTGAACACAGCTTGCTTCACTTTTTCCTCCCATGGGGTTTGTACAAACCCTTCTGTCACCTTTTAATTTTAATTGGATGTTTTGAAGCAATGTTTAGCTCGTTTATCTTTATTAGTTTTATTTCTAATGGAACTCTCTGGAGAACTTCCTCTATTGCTACTTGTCTTTCCAAAAGACAGTCCAGAGATATCAGTGAAGATCTGGTGATCTGTGCAACTATCAGGCATACAGAAATAAGACAAAATATTACATGAACACTTTTCTCTTGCAAGAAAGATTTCTAGGGTTTGTCTCTTCATGTGACCTTGTGGCTCAAACTACAACCAAAGCCTTTGGCAGATGGCTGCTAAAAGGAAGTTACACTTGAAGTTTCTCAAGCATGCACTTAACCACTAAGAAATGAGGAAAATAGAAGATGATGAAAATAGTTATTATTATTGTCTTGGCCTTTGGAAAAAAACCCAAACCAATCATTATCAAAAAATACACAAAAAGTAAAATCAACATTGCTACTAAGAATAAAAAACTAAACCAATACTTTTACTAATATTGTAATCAAAGAACAGAAGACTTAGAAAAAGGAAAAACCTCCACCTTTAAACGCCAATTCTACTAGACTTTAAATGCTATTCTTTAGAGATTTAAAAATCCAGAGGCAGGAAATTGACTCTTCTATTACTAACAAGTCTTTCATTCTGCAACATAGATATTTCTCATTGTTTGTGATGTCCAAATTACGCCTTTAATTGAATTCTAAATCATTAGCCACTGCTGTATTTCCTTCAAGGTTTTGAGCACAGCTGCCCTCACTCCTGAGCCCTGGTGTTCCCAGTCAAGCTGGCCCTGCTGGTCACAGTGTGAGCGGTAAGAGAAACTCTGCCAGCATGCAAAAATATTTAGGTATTGACACTACTAATAAAAACACTAAGGCTTCACCTTTGCAAGGGTCATGAAACAACAGCAGAAATACTTCTGGTCAGGCTTCCAGAGGCCAAGAGAATCACAATCCTGAGAGAGTAAGAGCACAAAGTCTAGTGAAAAGACCACTAAAATTTACTGTGCCGTTTAATAGCAAATGACGTTTAAGTACACAGAAGTTAAGCTTTGGTCTGTGGAGTTTCGGTGTGAAACCAGAAAGCTTTCCTCTATGTTCACCACAAAACACTTTGCCGTACAAGCTGTTTGCACCAACTGACTTGCTTTCTGCTCCTGTGAGAACAGCCTGACACCCTCTACCAGGAAGAAGTCACAATCAACTGCATATATAACTTGGTTGCAGTGTACCCCTGGGTCCCTGTCCGGGTCCTGACCCTGTGACACTGAGCTAGTCCTTTGTTTAAAGGGCGGGTACAGTTCAAGTAGCCCAGACTTTGATCTGGTTGGTCATTTATCCCAGCTCCGCCCCTGGGATCCCCTTCCCCCCCCCCCCTCCTGACAAAACTAAGCCCACGAAGAGGCTCCGCCTCTTGACTTCCGGCCACCCCTTCTGATCGCAGGAACCCCGTCTCTTGGGACGGGGAAAATAAATGATTCTAGGAACTTAGCTGGAGTCTGAGCTATATTTCATCTCTTTGCTTCTGGTGAGGAACTGACAGCCGGCACTGGCCTACGTGGAGCTCCCCAGCCGCAGGATTTCTAAGCTGTCTATAGATGGTTTGAGATACTCCAAGGCATACAGAGGCAAGCTTATCACAGAAATTAAGCAGTGTACAGAGCTACCTCACAAGATAACTCCTTTACAAATAAAGTTCAGGAAAACATTTGTCTAAAGGACAAAGGTAGCTCTTATTTGGATGCCAGGTTGTCAAGATAAAATGTGGAAACATTAACATATTATCAGCAATCAGTGAGCTAGATAGCAAAAATAAAAGCTAGACAGTTTCAGATGAGAATTGCATTTTCCTCTTAATTCTCAAACAGATCTGCAGTTATGTATCCCATTCCCAGGAATTCCCTTTCCCAGCTACAGGCTTTGGGCCTCTACATTCATTTCTGTGCATTTAGAAATCCCTGCTCTACATTTGTAAACAATATAAACAATCCTATGTACAAGTTAAAAAAGAAAAATCACCATTGAAAGTACTCTCCTGTTTAAGTGGGCTTTAGTGCATCCCTTTGATACAGGTATGAAGCAGGTGGAGATGTGGAATTAGCAAATATGAAATAACTGAGCAAGGATGAAGTGCCAACTTCAACGTCAGAAGCAAAAAAGGTAAAAGCAAACCACAGGCGTGTTAAGAGCACAGGGAACACAAACAGATCTAAAAAGTACTTGACTGCAGTGCTAAAGCAGAAAGCACTGAACAGCTTCCACTTCACCTGTGCACCTCAGGCTAGAGCTGGAACAGCCTTACAAAGCAAGGATTGCTGGGTATTGCAGACTCTGCACCTACTGAAACTGGTTTTTCACCGTGTCAGCAGTGAGACTCTCCAGGATCCAGCACCAGTCTGACAACTTGCTACTAAAACCCATCCCACAACTTAAGAGTACACCGATTGCAAATACCACAAATCCAGTTAGCTGGACCAAAGAATAGCAAAAGTCTGTTTTGACCATCTGGTACAGCAAGTTTTCCAGCTTCAGTAAAATCAAGGTTTTTTTGGTCACAGCTAAAGGTGCCGAATTCCCCTCTGGAGTCAGACTTCAGAGGGGAATTCACGTGCAGCATGACATGTTATGCATAACATGTATGTCTAAGTACACCCCACCCTCACCCCACTATTTTCACAGCATAGTAAATACACATAACAACACAATCCCACATGAAGAAAGGTCTGGCCATTAAGAATTTAAACAAGCAAGACTTTACTCTCAGGGAAATTAACCTAGAAAAACTCAAGTAAAAACTTAGAATAGAAGGAACAATTGAAAAGCTACATCATTTCACTGACACAAACTACTACGATGGCTCTAAGTGGTTCTTGAAAAAATACATTAATTCCCGTTGTGTTTTTAGCAACACTGACATAAATGTGGTTTTGGTAGTACCGTGCCATTTCTTTCCTACTTTTTCATTGTTCTACAATAAAATAAATGCCTTTCCCTAAGCAGTAACTTTTGGAATGTATTTCAAGTAAGACCACACCACTGTTAACACTGGAGCTCCCATACTTAAACCATCCAATTGCAGTACTCAGGAATGTGTCAATTCTGCAACAAAATACAAGATTGCCCAACTCCAGTGATTTACAAGCCTGAATTCAGAATCAGAGCTCTTGCAAAGTGCTATTTTACAGTTTCAGGTATAAGGAAGAAGTGTTTTAAGAAGCTGCCACCCACCATGTGCAGTTTTGGCAACCCATCGTTTAAGATTTAGGAGACATGTTTATTTTTATCAACTCAGTATCTTCGATAGATTATGAAAATAAGCAGCTTGGAGCGAGTAACAAACTTCTTAAATGTGTAATCACTTTGTCAAAAAGCAAAACAAAAATGTCATAATGAGGCTTGTGTTTGCAGTATATACCCACAAGGACATTTTAATACACTAGAAGGCTGAAATAGAAGCACTGAAATACCTCAGTAGGACTTGTAACGACTCACAGCTTGAAGAATCAAGCAAATGCCACTAAAAGAGAATCAAGAGAGATGGATGGTCAGTCCTTGCTGAGCTGGGAATACTCCTGCCTTTGAGTGGCCAGGCAGAGACCAGTGCCAGCAACGGCAAGGGAGGCAAAGCATCCATGACACTGGAATCTCCTTTTAAAAAGAACTGAACCGTGATACCACCTTGGGTCGATCATTTTATTCTAGAAGACAGTATTTTAGGCCATTTAGACACTTTGCAAGTCATCTTGGACACTTAACACCCACTTCTTCTGAAAGAAATTCAACATCTAATGCCAGAAATGAGGCATTCAAGCCAGTAATTATCTGTGTTCAGTATAACAAGGATAGCATTCCATTGGTAGCATACTAACATAGATATTATGGCACATTTTATTACTTTGATCCTGCTTCTAGAAGAGCTTTTTTTAAAAAATGGGACCAAATCACTTGCATTCCCTTATATCCACATGGATATGATAGCAAAATTAACATTTTTCTGAAAAGTGATCTCGTTCTAGAACTCAAAAATCAAGTTGCATTACTACCAACAACAAAACTGCAGTGAACAAAATTTGGTCTTTATTTGTATTTCTGTCTGCCAAGAACATTCTCTGTGCAACTGCTTCCTTACAATGCAAGAAATCAGGCCAGTGCTGATGCACATAAAAAAATTACAGAGTAGAAATTCTGAACATAATTCCCTCCAGTAAAAGCAGGAGTGAAAAGCATCAGAGAGGCATTACTGCCCCTTGAAATAGCAGTCTTGATTAACATGCTACATTCAAATCTGACTAATGTTAATCAAATTACCCTCACCAACTTCAGATGCGCTCAGAGTGAGTTATGAATCCCAAATCTCCCTTGGAGCAATCTAAGTGGTGAACCACTAAGAACAGTTATTCTTTCATGCTTTAAATACTGAAGGGTGAGATCAGCTCCACACAGATGTGATTTTAAATGCAACCTCTTTCAACTCCCCACTCTGAATACTCCACTTGAAAAAGACCCACTCCTGGCAGTCTGCAATTACCAAATAATGCTTCTCACCCAGCTGAGCACGTTAAGTCAGCACAGGGACCTGAAGCACTTCCCAGACAAAGCCGTGCATGGCCGGCTGGCTCCGTGTCCCAGGCGTGGTCACGAGTGCTGATCAAACATTAGCAGGAAACCAGGCACATCACATGGCTGTGCCTCATTCCACTTGTGCGCCTCACAGCTGCCAGAGCCACTCCTCCCTTCCCAAGAATTCACGCCCCACACATGTGCAGGGTGAACTTCCTGCACTGCCCCAGGACCCACACGCCACCTCTGACCCGGCCCTACTGACACAGAGAGGGGACCATATGTGGTCCCTTCTCCTGGAGGTGCTTTAGTCTACAAACATGGACAAGCAGGAGAGAGAAGACAAGCAGAGAATGGTGAAGAGGTGCACAGACTCGTAGGAGACAGGGTGTCCGGGTGAAAAACTACAGAAAAACCAGCTCCTGCCCCAGCTCCAAGAAGCAAGAGCAGTAGTTTTGATGCAGGGCCATAGTCTCCAGCAGCTCCACTGGTCCTGCATGGCTAAATCAAGGGACAGGTTTCCCTGGTCTCCTGAACACCACCTCCCTTTTCCTGCTAGTACACATGGCTATGTAGCACTTACAAAAACAGATTTTAGAAATTTCTGAAGCCATGTTAGAGTACAGACAGAAACAATCTCAGGGCTCCATCACATCAACAGTGCTTTCCAGATATTAACCAAAGGTGCAGAGACCCCCACAGATCCCCGCTTCTGGTACTGAGAATTCAGCAAACTGAGTTTAATCATGTGGAAAAAGCACCCATATGGATATTCAGGAACCTGTTTTGATACTAAGGGAGAGGCAACTGGGAAGATTTTGAGAAGTCAGGCCTAAAATGAAAACCTCTTACACTTCAGATTCTGCTTGATCTGAAAACATTGTTTCTAATAAAACAAAAGCTAATGACTAAATATATTCCAGTTTAGTATGACTGGTGAGATCAGAAGACAGTAGACAAAAAAAGTCCCACAGTGCTTCTTAGAGATTTATGATCAGCTCTAAGCAATCAAATCCAACACTTATTTATACACTAATCCAAATGCCTGACAGCATTCCTCCACCAGGATGTTGAATTACTTCAATATTATGTGCCTGATTCCTTTCAGTAAATGAACAGTAAATTAAATTCATAATGCTGTGGTATCAAACCCAGTTAAATTCTCAAGTACATTCATTCTTCAAGTACCACCCTCTTCCAAGGGTGCTGTCACACCTCCCAGTTATCATGTAGTGTTTCCTCAAAGATTTTTATTCATGTCTCTTGTAGGTGTCATTGCCTTGGCACAGCTCCTCTTCCTCTCTTCCCATACCTCACGCTAGGGAAGAGGAGGTAGTTTGCAGCACTTACAATCAAGATGATCTCCCCTTTTTGCCAGCTAGGAAGAGGAAGGGGTCCAGTGTTCAGGTCCCTCACTACTGACTCCTAAGGCCACTGCACCAAGTGTCAGAACACCTAACCTGACAGAGTCAGCAACATCCCAGAGTTTGGATGTACAGAGCACCTCAGCTGGCAGCTGCCTTGCAAAATAAAAGATTAGCAGAAAGCAGAAACTTCCTGTGTCACATTTGCAACTATAAAGCATTTTCTCAAACATAAAGAATTAACACCATCAGCAAATTTATGACCAAGTGTTACCTAAAGGTCTCAAGCTGAAATATGAAACAAGATTATTTAGCATGTTGAGCTTTGTTTGAGAATTGTTGAGGACACCTTGCATGCTGTCATTTCACTGAAGTAACATCATCTCTTTCAGTAATTCATTAACTTAAGAAGGAGAGGGGAAAACAATTGTTCTGGATTGCCTTGGGAATGATAGATCTTGAAACATCAGTAATTCCACTACTAAATATTGTCAGTTCACAGCATCTGTTAAAAAGTCCCCTTGCAAGAGGCAGTGTGCCACAACTTATCTATCAGAGGTGTGAGAAAGAAATCGAACAGCAAACTGGCCCAGCCATCAGCTATAAATTATCAACTCTGCTATTTATACCTGGAAGCACCGGTATAGATGATGAGACTTTTCTTTGATGCCATCCAATGTTATCTCTAGAAAACTAAAAATTGAACTGCTAAACAGGGACAAGACAGAACCACTCCTAGGAGCTGCAAAAAGAAGCAACTATAGACTAAAAATGAACGTCTCTGCTAATAAAAGCGTGATAGATCCAAGCGCTGTGCAATGCTGGCACTGAGCCCCTCGGCAGACGAGGCCCATGGAAAGCAGTTATGTGGAAATGGGGAATTTTGACCAGAGCCAGGCCAAGCAGCGTCCAACACACCAATATTTTCCAGACAAAAGCCACAGAGTCAGAAAAAGCTCTCATTTCTTATCGCACAGAAGATCTGCTGTTCTGACTGCACAGTTCAATCCTTGGCCTGAAGCAGCCACGATCTGACTGATCTGCATTCATTTTATTCCTTAGGAAGGAAGCTTTGTTTGACATCCAGCAGCAACAACTGAGTAAGGGACACTGAGCAGAAGACAAATCTGTACCTGCCACCTGTATTAACTGCAAAGGGCCCAAGAGCTGCCTTCCCTTTGGGAAGCCCTCTTCAACTTCTACAGGGAAAAAATAACACCGCTGATCCTCCTTGCATTATCTGAGGATACTTACAGGCTACTTGATAAATTCATCACTGCCATCACTAACGGGAACTAACAGCAGAATTAAAATCAATTATTTGTTATTTGGATTAAATCTACTTTGATGACAAGCAGAATAATAGTCTGATCTGCTTACAGTTAAGGAACTCTTGATCCAAAAGGAAAGAAATACTACATAACTTGGTTAATTGAGTGATTTCCTATTCTTTTCTCCCTCCAGAATAATGAATCCAAGAATAAATTGGTCCCAAACTGAAGTTCTCCCACTGTTCAAGTCTGCTCAGCTCACCTGAACTTTCCTATGCAGTCCTGAACTTCCCCATTACAACCTGTCAAAGTTCCACAGAAATAACCCATCTTCGCTCACATTCTTATTCACTTAAATTCTCTTGTATGCACATATCACTATAAATAAGGTCTTACATACTCTTGGTCACTATTTGAATCTCTGAGCTCATTTACTCCACCTAAACAGCAGAGTTAAAACACAACTTCCAAGACCACAAAATGATTTTCCTTAACTATTTTCTGATGTAATCACTTCAGGAATTTAGGACTATTGTTTTGGAGGGTCATAATTTTTCTCCACCAAGCCAACCAATGTTTCTGGAAGTGAAAACAGAAACTGGACACTAAGGAGCAGCCTGCATGCCAAAACATGCCTGCAGCTCATTCCTGTGCACAACTGGATACAAGCTGCTGGGCTCCTGCCAGCATCCAGCTGCAATACAGAATCTGCATTACCTTTTCACGCAGCAGTTCAGAGATGAGAGAGGGAATCGACAACAGTACCAAAACTCAAATTCTTGTGTAAGCTTTCAGCCATGCAGGCTCTACACCTGAGTTTTTATGATTACATTTTTTCCTTTATTTAAATAATGTAATGCCAAGGTTTGGGTTAATTTGGCAACCCTCATGCAAAACAATTGACGGTCACCTGCTAAACCCACTGCACCAATCAGTACTGGCCTTATTTAGAGCATAAATACTCCTAATTGATGAAGCCAAATGATCTGTGGTTTGATTACATGAGGCCAATTGACCGCAAAGTAGGTGTGTAACTAGACATTGTTAAACATTCATTTTCTTCATCATTCCCAACCTACCAGGAATGTCCCAAAAGCAGACAAGTTTGGGCACCTTTGGCACTGTGCCAGCGTTTTAACATGAGATCTGATGTTTGATGCACATAAACAGGAGACTAACACAGAGCAACACAAGCTGCCCTTTAGACCCCAGTCTAACTGAAACAGCTGCAAAAACCCCAATGGAAAAGGTTTGCACAATGCAACATCACCAAATGAAACAAATGAGTACTTAAAATTCAATTCAATTTAATTCTGCAAGTAATTTATCTAGACAGCATTTTATTCATGTCCCCACTTGACACGTTCACAGCTATTTTAAATACAAACAAGCTCGGAGAAAACACATGGCAGTATTGTTTGCTTTGACGTTGTTAAGCAACTGGAAGTCTATCAGGTTTCTACCACCAATTAATTGTTCATTCTAACTTAGCAGAAAGCCAGATCAATGGGTCAAATCCTCGAATACTTTTAAGCTCTGTGTACTAGGCTTTGTTGTCTCTACCCAAGAGAGCTCTGGTAACCCCCACAGTGAAAACAAAATTGAAGAAAAACCCTACAGTGTGAAGAGATTTCCCTCTGCATTTGTACTCCAGGTTTTTCCATGGGGAAAAAACATGGTTCCCCAAAACAACCTAAGCCACTGTGCTGCAGGAATCCATCAGCAGGTGCAAAGGGAAGCCTGTGAGTTCCCTGTGCTGTGCCAGAGCCAGGACAGAGCACACACCGAAGAAACCCCTTTGGCCAGCCCCCACCTCTATACATAACACACCAGAAGAGCTCAGGGCACCAAAGCAGGAACTGGGGTTTGTTTGCTTTAACAGGAACCCATCACACCAACTTATCAGTAAGCACATACCAGTCCACAGAGCTCATCATCACACTTTCTCTTCACTTTCACAAAAGACTACCATGAATTCACAGAATCATGGAAGATCTTGACTTGGGACCCGCAAGGATCCCAGAGTTATCAAAGCCATGAAACATTCTGAGTGAGCTACAGAACTCAGCATGCAGAACACCCAAGTTACCAGCCAGGCACAGCATGTCAGTGATGTGAATACACTGTTTCATGGTTCAAGCATAAACATAAAAATAATTATTCTTCCCCCTTTAAGTATTTGTTTAGAAAGTAATAATGTGAGATAGCAACCATCTCTCACAGAGGATTTTAAGTCCAAAGTTTCATTTATAAATTGCTGCAATAAATGTGTAACTGAAACATGCTTACCTTTTCTAAATCCCATCTTCCTAGCCCCATTTTTATTTTTTTACGACTGAACTACCTCAAGAACTTAAATTTCCAGTTTCTCTCAGCCAAGAGGATTCCCAGCTACAGTCTGACAGTTTGCTTAATGGACTGGATACCGGAAGATTGCACTTCGCTTTCCAGGTACATTTTTAATTGCCCACTCATATCTCAATTTAACACATCTGCAGCTAAGGGTCATGTGTCAATATTTCTGCTTACAGATCAAATTAGACAGTTCAAAAGGTTTAATGGCATGCAGAAGTGATTCCAGACTGAACAAAATTGTCCATTCATCAATAACAATGAAACTTTGCTCCTTTATCTCTTTTCTAATTAGTCCAAAAATATGAAATAATAATCTGAATTTTATCTGATAAAAATAAAATCTGTATTCCAAAGGCAATTGAACACTACACATTGATGTATTGTAAAAATTTCCATGCAGAATCTGGTTGCTTGCGAACTACGGCTTCAGCACATCTTAGTCCTCCAAAGGATCATCACAAAATGGCCACATTTAGTTTTCAGTGCACTGGGCAAGTCTAACTTTGGCCTTGGCAGCCCAAAAGCTCCCTGACAGTCCCTTGTACAAATGCTTTATCAGCTACACCAATTTTTGGGAATTATACTCCATGGGTTTTACAAAACCCTTCTGATATCCCATTACGGTTGACAGGTGTCATCCTCGCTCCAAATGGGAGACGAGGAGTGAAGGGAGGGAGCAAGGGAGGGATATGAGAGAGGAGAAGAATATTATCCACAGCAAATACTTCAAATCTGGATTCAACTGAAGACAACTCAAGTAACAGAAGTACTGGACTGGATCTTGGATGACACCCAAGGATTGAGACCAGGTTGAAACATTAAGGACTTCCACATGTGAAAAGCATTCCAAGAGCTGCCAACCAAAAGTGTCCTAAAGAGCAAGTTAACCTTTGATCAGCAAAGCTGTATCTAACTCACATTCTCTCCCTGTTAAAATTCTTTGGTTCTTCAGATGATTTCAGAGATTAGCACATCAGTAAGCAGCCAGTCAAGTGAACATGCTGAGAAGCATTCTCATTAAGGCCAGAAGACTTGCTAAGGCGGCTTTGTTGAAAAGCACATCATGAACATACACATAAAAGGAAAAAAAAAAACCAAAACTCAACCCACCTCTAAGCTGAAAGGTTTTTTGTTATTCACTTATTTTCTCATATTATGATCTTATCTAATCATATGATCTCACCAATCCAGCTGCTAGCTATTGAACAGTTGCTAGCACTGAATGCATGTGGTAACAGTAGGATAAAAATGCCTCAGAAATGTAAATTAAATTTATTCAAATTAAGAAAAGAAAATTTCTGGTAGATGACCTGTAAAAAAAGAAAAGCCAACAAAGCCACATCAATCATTCAGCTATAGTGAATATAGTGGCAATGTTCCATAACTGGATATCAGAAGCACACCGTTAAATACTTACATGAAAAGTTAAAAGTGTTTGCATTCCTTTCAAAATAAACATTGAATAATGTATTGCTCCTCTGCTCAGTAAGTTTGCTTTATATTTGGCTGGTGCTTCTTTCTGACCTATAAACGTAACATGTCCAAAGGAAAGGGAGGGAAGGTAATCACTAGCTTGGAATGAAGGACAACTTGGGCAGCAATACGATTCAGTTCCTTCAGGCTAAGTAAAATTTCCTCTTTAATATCCAGAAGAGCATTAATCCAAAAATACAGCATCAAATTTAAAAGGGGTCAAGACCTCATTTTGTTTGGACAGAAAAGAATGTTCCTCTTCAGAACTATCTTCAGTTCCTCCATGGTACAAGAGGACTGCAGTGCTTCCCATTCACCTTCCTCTGTGAGCACTTCACAAAGGTTTTGATTCACACTCTGGGCAAAAGACATCCGTCTGGAGCGAGTTCCTCAATTGTCCATTTATCTCTAGATGAACTCTTTAATTTATGGCTTGCAATTTTGTTTTTTTCCCCTCCAGCAAAGGGGAACCCCCTTCCTCCCCTTCCACAACAGAAGAGCTTGTTCACCACATTTCATTGCACTTTAGAAATTTTCAAAACTTCTGAAATCCCTTCACATCTAGACTTGTTCATAAAAAGGGTCAATTTAACCTAATTGTCCCCAAATAAGCTTTTCTGTCTGAACCATGTCAAAATTTATGAAGTTAGGAGGGTACTTGTCGAGAGATATTAATTTACAAGTATAAACCACACAGAATTATACTGTCCAAGCACACAAGTCATTCTTTGAAAATATGCCATTGCCCAGTGATGCTCATTCTAAGAGAAATAACTGACATGAAGGCTGTTTTTTGGATAGTCCAAAGCTTCATATACAACCTGTGTACTGTACAGTGTAAAAGCACATGAAATGATTTACCAGGTGGCACCACTGAAGCCTTTCTAACATTAATGCTTTTAAACCACTTTCAACAGCAATAATGTTTTTGCTTTGGGCAAAAAGACAAGATGTGTTTCCCAGTTTTGCCAGAAAGGTAAAAGCAGTTAGGAAACACTTCTTTAAAACAGCCTAATATTTACAGCTTAGCCATTTCTTTAACAGTTTAAGCACAGAAATAACAGCTGAAGAACATCCTCCACAGATTTGTACAAGTGTGCAATAACTAATGACAGCTTACAGGCACACTTCAGAGTGGAAAGAAAAGTAGCCTGAATATTTCATGTGGAAATCACCGTAAGCTATACGAGAGAGACTTCTCCATGAAAAGGGATAATTGCTGCATTTAAGTCACCTTTTCATAGATTGTTGTTGTTATCCTTTCCATGTGCTTTTTATTGACCATTTGAAAAGCCTAACTTGATTTGAAGGCCCAGTCATCTTCTCAAAGAGTTTCTTGAGAAGAGATGATATATATAAACTTACGTAATTATAGCAGAAAAACATCCTTTTCACATTATAGTCTGCCTTCTAGAATGAATGGGTTCCTGTGAGTAGTTCTGTGCAGCACAAGGACATTTTCTATCTCTTGAAGGTTGATTCCATAGTGTCATGGCAAAGTATCATAAAGAAAGAGAAACAGCTATTATGGCTTCACAGTTTTCCAACATGTAAGTGAAAAAAACCACACTCTCTTTCCAACCTCGCCTCCTCTATTTGCTCTTTTCTTCAGCTGCATGTTCACAAGCCACCTCTGTCCCATGTAGACTTGTAGAAATGTAGGAAGAAGGGTGAAAAAAGCCCTGAGGGCCCCTGCTCACAAGAAACAAATACTCCTTATGAATTGAATTCTAAATGAACAACCACCTTCCACAATTTAAAGACTCAATAGCTGAATTTCCTTAGCAAATGAGGAAGCCCACAGACAAGTCCACCTCAGTCCTGTAAGAAGAAGGTCTATGGTGTTAATGCCTTACCTATAAATATCTCGAGAGAAGAGTTGTGAAGGAGAAGGCCTGGGCAGAGCAGCAAAGGAGCTTATCAGCCAGAGCTAATCCCTCTCAGGAACACGCACAGACACCAGGAAAGGTGAACAGGCAGTACAAGAGCTGTATTTCCCAGGGAATCTGTGGCACCTCTGCAGCAGTAGCTGTGAGCACTGGAACCATGGCAGCCCCCTGTGTCAGACACTGATGGACAGGAGCTCAGGTTGTCTCTGCAGGACATTCCCTTCAGCACCAGCAGCTGCAGCCCTTCCACATCTCACTGCACACAGCAGCCCAGGCAGAAGTACAGCTCCTTTCTCCAACAACTATTTTGCAGCAGTCAGGCTGCACATGACTCCCCACCTCTCAAGGAAAAATTCTGTCAGAAATCACATTGCTTCAAGAACACTGGAGAGCCTTTATAGTCATTGGATCCAACACTTATTTTAAATACAGTGTGCCAGACCTGAACCAAATTAGAACAAAAAGCTAAACAGCCTTTTTCACCTTTTATCACCCTTCCCACCTGTAAAAAAATACTTAATATTTCCAATACTTCTAGTATTTCCAATATTTCTCCTAGCTTTTCTACAGAGCTTGTAATACTGATCAAAGCATTTCATCCCAAGTCTTAAGATGCCAAATATTGCTCTCAGCTATTTTCAGTCAACTACCAGCATAAAAATTATTCCATTTAAACAACGTTTTACTATGGCGTATGAAGATAAGACCAGTAAGTAATGCAGGTTACACAATATTGGACACCAGTAGTAGTTCATTTCTGAAGATAAAAACACTTTTTAATCCCTTGGGTTTGAAACATCTTAGAGGAAAGCAGAAACCTACATTTCCCTTTTGCATGTTGTTAAAATTCAGCGATGCTAATCCAAAACACGACATTCTGACCTCAGCCTTTCCAAAGTTTTGATGGAGTTTACATAACAGTATTTAGAAGTGAAGCTTACAGAGACTGTCATATTTGTGCCATCTCAGCAGCAAAAGAAAATATTGCTCATTGCATCACTGGAGAAAACCCTTAACGTGATTACATCTGAAGCTGCAGAAGCTGTAAGAGGCAGGCAGGGTACAGGCAAGGTGCCAAACTTGCACACCTTGCTTGGTATTCCAGTAAGCACTACACAACTGTTTCAGATCTCTCAGACTGCTTCCCAGAGCTACTTGCAAAGAATTCACCCCCTCTCTACATCCCACGGAGGCAAGAAAGTGACATAGGAGTTTAACAGGAAAATGAGTGAATCAAACCAGCGACCAGTTAGCAGCTTGCACTGGCAGTTCACACTGCGGCACTTAGGAAGGACAACTGTCCTTTGTTAAGATCTAAGGACAGAAATCTCTTTTCATGTGGGTTTTCACTTAAGGGCCACATTCTGGTAAGTTATTTAATACTATTGTAAGTCAATACTATCATAAAAAGTGGTAGCTGTTCAGCTGTACCATTAATAAATTGCATGGTACCTTTCCCTGCCTCTGGATTTTTAGTAAACACAAACAACACCCATCATGTCTAAATTACCTCGGTAATTGATCCATGTGCTATAGAGAGACACAGATGCATAAAAAGTCACATTTCAGATTAGCCAAGCCACCAAGTGGCTTTATCTGCCCTATCTGTGGCATACACTAATCACCCGTGCTACTGGCACACAGGGGTTTTATCAGAATCAGGCAATCAGTGAGCAAAGCAAGATGTTCCCTGTCCTGAGTTTCAAATGGATTTGAAATTATGATTTAGCAGACTATGTAAGCACAAACAGACTTAAGGTATGTTCAGTCCCATGGATTATTCACAGTCTACAAGTTCCATAATGATCATGCTGAATCAGGATATAAATCTCCCTAAGTGACACAGTCTCACCACCTAGCAATTTGATTTTTGACATTATACAGTATCAAATTCCACCAACACTAAAAGGCACTACCACCAAAGACAGGGGTAAAATGACAGTGTGTACCTTTTTGTTAAAGTAATCCTTCTTTCCAAGCCACTACCAGCTATCCCATATGATACAGGAGAGGTCTCTACTACATGTATTCTAGAGATTGGAATACATTGGCTCTGATTCTTCACTTCAATTACAATTCCTCGTTGGAATGCTCTACACAAATCATTAATCAAACAGCCTGGTAGCAAATACTTCAAAAATCTAATCCCCAGTACAGTTCAAAAAAGTAGCAAGCGTACAGTAATTTTGGGGTTGGATATAAACCAGATTTTTGTGGAGAACTGTCACTCAGGACAATTATTTTAAATTTTATTAATATGTAAAACAAATGAGATCTTAAATTTCAAATCTACCAACATAACTTCAACAATAAAACAAACCAAAACACTAATCCTCCACCTAAGAGAGCAGCATGATCTACACTAAAAAAGCAGACATCTGAGATTTAATCAAAGAATATCCCTGATAAAAAAGAGAGCTTACACTGACAAAAATGTCTCTCCAAGGAAAAGCCAACTGACTTATACATATATAAATATGTGTATTGAAGTGTACACAAGATCTAAGCAAAACCTTCACATCACCTACTGAATCATGGAAGCACAATAAAGCTGCAAGTGCTATTTTAAAGCTATCACACAGGTTATGTATTAATCACATGACTTTGGCCAAGCCCACTTGTACAACTGTTCTCACAGTCCACGTCACACACACACAACCCCAGCAGCCAGACAAACAGCACTTAGCCCTGGGTGTAAAGGAGGATGAAAAGGGAGATGTGGGCAGACTGTTTGGAAACTCTCCCCGCAGCCCTTGCTGGAATCAGCACAGAGGATGGTTAGGGCTCCCTCCGTAAGGCTCGACACTGCCTGCCTGAGTGGCAGCACTGCTGCACAGACATCAAATGTTTATGATGCTCTGCAATTTTCCTGTCGGCTCCAGTGTTTGTGGGATAAAGCCCTGACGCTGCTTCCAGGGCCACTCCCCATGGAAAATGCACAGGAAATTGTCAAAGCTACATCCAAGCTTCTCAAAAGGGATGGAAATAGCCATTTTTCAGACCGTCACCTGTCAAAACTACACTGCAACTTTGACCCACATGTTCTGACCAATTTAAACTCTCCTCGGATTCAGCCAAGCTGGTGAAGGGATCAATAGGACAGGGAGAATCCTCTGCTTGGTCTAACACAGGATGAAACATTATGAACACCTACACCAAATTACTGACACCATTTCAACTATTTGCTCATTTTTTCAAACACAAAAGACAATTCAGCCCTCTATGCCATAAATTTTAACACCTTCTGAGGGGCAATTGCAATTTCGCTATTGATGTTCAAGAAGAATCACTGGAGAAGTACACAAGAGTCAAAAATACAATATGCTATTTCCTAAAAGAAGCATCAAAAATCAAGAGTTAAAAGGAAACTTGGATTTTTTTTGCAATTTCTTTGGCAGAGGGTGCAAGAAATATCTGCCATTTCAATAGCATTGCCTCCCCAACTGTCCTTGGCACTGCAGTTGTACAAATCCAACAGTTTCCCAAGTTATTCTCTAAAGTCAATTCTGTTGCGACGATGAATCAGAAAAAAGCCGTTGAGAGGAGGGATTACGTACCATTCTGATCACACAAAAGTACAAGAGAAAGGCAGTACTGAGTGTTGGTCACAACACTGGTGACAAATGCAGCAGACACCGTCACCTCAGGACACAACTACTGCCCTGCCTTTGGCTCTAACAGACAGGGGATTAGGCTGAGATTTACATCTTAAAATGTAAAGATCAGATAAAGGAGAGCTCATCATGGATTCTTCCCAAATCCCCACCTTGCCACGCTCCCAGAGCTTCACAGGGTTTTGCTGTGGATGATTATGAGCAGTTCTTACCAAGCTGTGCACTCCTCAGCTTTCTAACTACCACCTCTGCAGCAGAGGAAGAGGGAACTACAGTTTCTGAATTATTTCTCATTTTCATCCTGTTGTCACCAAACTGTTACCACGATCTGTCATTTCTCAAACACAGAAAGCTTTCACTTTAGACCTCTTTAGCAGTAAGGGTAGGGTTTTATTCTTGACATTAAGAAAACCAGTGACATTCAGGTAATGACAACAGATGCACACCCAACAAATGAAAAGATATTTTACTTTTTTTTAGTTCAACCTACAAACACGCTCAAAAGGCTGTATATTCTTGAATAAGTTATTTCATCCTACTCAAAATAAAAGATAAAAAACCCAAGCTGATGAAAGCAGGCAATATAACCATAGCTAATTATTGAGGCCTTTGCACAGTTAACTATAAAGCTAAACTTTCCCACCATCTTTAAAAATTGCTTTTCCCCTTTTATAGGCAACCTTTGCCAATTTCCAAGTCAATTAAAGGAAGAACATTACAAGCACTCAAACCAACTCTGAGAACTTGATGACAGGTTTGACAACATTGCTCACTCCTGCACAGCCGCTCATTTTTATATTAGGCAAGAAAGCTTAGTCATTAAGGAAAACTTCAAGCACATTTGCAATGCTTGTCACTCAACAATCCCCCACAGAATATCAATGTATTTAATAAGAAGCAGGCTGAAGCAGTGGCAGAGCATTTTATTCAGCTGTTTCATAGAAAGTCCCACGAAAATATGAAGAATCTTCCCACATTCATAAGGTAAATGTATCCTTGTAAATAGGCAATTAAAAGTTAACTGTACTGCAAAGTCTTACTCTGCTTGATATCTTGATGCAAGATCAAGCTACACCTTTATAGTTTGTGACTGAATACTCTCTTAGCAGCAAACATTTTTTCTTCAGCCCTTATGCTAGAAGGACAGGATAACAGCATGCCAGAATAACGTTTTCATTTCTTGACAAGACAAAACAACCAACAAAAGTCAGGTCAGGTTAAAAAAGCCATCACACTTTCCCCATAAGATAATCAGGTTGTTTGACCTTCTGGATTTTTTACCCTTTAAATTAATTATGAAGTCTTCTCTCTTGGTACCCATGAAACTTTCTCTGCCATGCCAATGCTTCATTCTCTCCTCTCCTCTACCTGGCAAGGAGTCTATGCTCAGATGACGAGCCCCTGTTACATCAAGAGACCCCAGCTGGCATCCCATATATTATTTCTACGTTATTATAGATAGGTTAAAACTGAAATTCTGAAAGCTGAACTAAAACTGAAGCAGAATGGATTTCTGGTAGGAGTGGGTAAATGTTACCATGAAAATGAGTGACCTTCAAAAAATTGCTTAAATACTTTGGTCAAAAGGTATACCACAGCTGAATACATCCAAAACCTAAGCACATTCAATTCAAAAACAGTATGCATTTTAAAAGAAGATTTTCTAACATTTCAACTACAAGAATTTCTTTTATCTTGAGTATTCACATAACACAGAAAAGAACAAGCACATTTCAAGCAAAAGGGACAATATCAAAGAGCTTAAAATAGATTACCTTGTATTGAGGTTATGAGGACCCCATCTCAGAGATGACATGCAGCAATTGCAAAAGAAAAACAGACAAAACCCACCAGAACAAAAAACCACCAACAAATTTACACATGCCTCTCAGATGTCTATTTTATAAACCTTCTCAAGCATCAGACTGAGAACAATGGTTCTCAATGCAGGAGCTCTTTAACAGCTTAACAAAATTGGTGGAAAAAGCATGCAAGAGCAGGATACATGAATGGCACAGACACAGACATCATCCACATCCCTCTGTTATCCCACCAGAAGTTGCTAAGGATACAGGTACCAGACTAAACATGATCAGGTTACAGCAATGGAACAGAATTATTGCCCACGAGTGGCATTCCCTGACTGGTGCAAAATAAAGCACAAGAGCTTAAACATTCTTTACAGAGGCACTCAGACCAAGTCTCTGTGCACAGCTTTTAGATGGCTCCTTTACATGCTCTTTTCTGGGCAAAGAAAAAAACCAAAATATGTTTTAAAAACATGTTTCAAAAGGGCAGGGGAATCCTTCAAAAATATAAACATCAAATGCAAATTCCTGCTTTCTGTGTATCCCAGCATGCAAGTCCAGAAGCACATTTAGTCTGCAAGTACCCAAAACTCACAGTTGTAATTTTATGTAGCTACATATCATGGTATCATAAAAACTTTCTGGCTAATATTGGTAGTAACACTGCAAAAAGAGCTGACAATCTCTGCTTAAGACAACTACTGGGGCTTTGACCTGTTTGACCTATTCTGGAGCCACTCTGAGTAATTTAGATAGGTGTTGTACACATCATTCTGATGCCGAAAAAGCGTTTTTAGAATATAATTTTGGGAAAATTTTTAAAAAATGGTTTTCCAGTCATCTTGGAGATTATTCATTAACTCTGTGCTAAGAAATACAGATGCAGGTGGGCGAACTTCAGGTATCTGAGCTTTGTCACATTACTATGATTTGAGAGGAATGCCATTGTAGCATTAGGTATATAGTTCTGATCTCAGTCCCAAAATCCCATTTTTTATCTAGAACCTGCATAGACTGATGAATATTAGAGATGTCAAAAATATGCATCTAGTTTCACTGACCTTTGCTGTTTAAGTCTGACAGTATAAGTATTAACTTGGTATGATTGCAGAATTTTGTTGTTTACTGACTGAGGCAGTGCTAATTCTGAATTACCATGGATGTGTTTCATACCTCCAGTTTGGATTTCAATACTGAAAACGAGCTGTTATTTTTTTTTCCCCCCCCTTTCTGTAAAGTGAACTCTTGCACCTTGTAACACGTCCTACAAGGGAATATTGCTCTCCCTGCAGAGATCTTCCCTCTGAATGAGGATGATCCGAGTCAGGGTGCAGCAAGAATCTCAGCCAAAACACTTCACTAACAATAACAGGAGTTTTTTTGTTGTTCTGGTTCATAATCTCTGTAGCATTAGTTTTTCATTGTGCATTATTAAGATTCAGTAAAGAATTCAACATCAAGGGACGTGCTTCCCCTTTAAAAAGTTACATCTGTCAATCAACCTAAATATTTACAAGAATACTCCTTTCACTTAAAGACATACATCCCATGTTTATAAAAACACTACTAAATTTTTTTTAAAAGTTTATGCCAAAGAGACAAAGCATGTACCTTTAAGTGGAACTTTCCTATTTACTACTAATAAAAAAAATTTATTTCAAAACCTCTTCTGTATAGGAAAGAAAAGGGGACAGATGCAAACCCAGAGCTGATCTCATGAATACTCACACCTGTTGGCAAAACTCAGCATGTTACTTAGCACATTTATATTAGTGTTCAATACACAACCACTGCTGGTTTAGGCAAAAACAGCTCTACAAGGTCAGATTGCAGACACTTGGTATGATTAGAATGAACTTTTTTTGTTGAAAAAAAACCCCAAACACGTTCCCCAGGTTCAAGACTTTAAACCTGGGACAAGCAGCATCAAAGACCTCTTACACAACCCCTTCAACCAACACAGTCACTGGTACCTGCCAGAACTTCCTCACAAAAGTGTACAAATACTAACTACAGCTCAAGGTACCAGGAGCTCAGGCATTTTCCCTTTCAGGAAGTTTCTGCTGTCCACTATCACAGCTTTATGAAACACCAGCTGCCTATAAACTACAGTTTGAGAAACATAGAGGAAAGGGATCTCTAAAATTAGAAAGAAGAAAAAGAAATGGCCCTGCAATGCTGTAGGCAAAATCCTCAAAGTGTCTATTGAGCTAGTTAGGCATTTTTCCACATTGTATCTTATTGACTGAACCAGTAAATAATTAGTAACATTTTGAAAGTATTTCAATTGGTTTAGTGTGTGAATCAATAAAACTCTAAACAATGAACTACGGTGCTCTTAATGCATTTGCAGAGTTTTCTGTTTCTTTAGCCATTTTGTTGATGAGATGAGCATCTGTGGTTGCAGAAACAAGTCAACACTCAACAGAAACTATTCCTAATTTAGCTTTGTTTCATGGAGCTATTTTCACAGCAGTTTCCACTCGACCTTGCACAGAGGCAACAGTAACAGCAGGCTATAGAAAGCTACTGTGTCAGGAACTGCACATGGCTGTGGGGGAAAGAAACGGGTTTGGACTCAGATCTCAACATGCACAATATGCAGCTATCTACAGCTTTGCACATCAGGTACTGCTTGGGTACAGCGAGCCCTCGAAGAACAGCACTCTGGGGAATCCTTCCGGACAGGGATCAAAGCCTCCTGCCAGGCTCCAATGTTTAGGATGCAGCAACACACAAAGTGAGGCACCTGGGGATTGCTGAACATGGAGAGGACCAAACTAGCTTTGAAACGGGCAGACAGCTGGTAAAAGAGGTGACAGCAAACCTAGTGATGAATGGGAAAGCTGAAGCAAAACTACTAAAGGAGCTCCTTCAGTATCAGCCAAACCAATTCGTAAATAAACACTGGAATTCACCAGACAAGACCCTCCCATACAGACACCACTGACACTAAAGACACTCAGATGACCTCAGCTATTTTTTTTTTCTGGTCAATCCCAATTCCCCACTCCAAACATTCACAGATAAATATATAAATTAGCTTGTAGCATGCATAAGAAGAACGGCCATAATAATGGTAAGTCTGTCATACAAGAGGAAGCTAAGGAAAGATGGCTGTTACATGAAATAATGCAAACAAGATCATCTTTGATAAATACACTGATGAAAGGTGAAGCCTGCTCTGAAGGACAGCCCAGACACAGACAACAAATGCTGTCCATGACTAAATTTGAGCTGTAAATCAGAAAAGTCTTTGAAGTAAAAGAGGACAGTACTAAATGGTCTCCAGTAAAGCAAAAATAAGCAACCCACACACCTCCCCAGTTCATTTTAAGATAGAGCTTGATGACCAAATTAGATTATTTATTCTGTGGAAGGACTGAACTTCACCTTGAATACACTTTAATTTCATTTCCCAATTTTCACCAAAGGCCAGACCCAGGTGATAAATGTTCAGATGTTCTCTTACCCTGCAGAAGTCTCACAGCAGATACACATGATTTGGAAGTGGAAGGTTTCAGTTTTACTAGAGCTGGTTTTCCTGTGTCATGTAACAAAGAACAGACCACTGAAGACAAAAACATGACTCTAAACTTGACTTTCCTTTGAGTATTGGTAGAAGACCAATCCTTATCCCTCGAAACTAAGTAAGACAACAGTTGGGAACAGAGGAATCAACACTATTTATAGGTGATGGAGGTGAATGAATCCTACTTAAAGAAAATGTTATTTTCAAGTATTTTGTACTTTAGGAGTGTAAACATTGGGATGTAACAGCTGTGAGATTCACACAGCTACACCCTATGACCAAAACATAAATAATTGAAAAAATGCAGAGAATATTAAATTCCATTACTTTGAAACTCAAAAAAATCTGCACCTATTTGCAGGCACTCACGCCTTCTGAACAATGAATCAGTATGATTATACAGAAGCTCCTTATTGTTTAAAATACTCCCCACTCACACACCTCACAACTTTTACTTAACACACTACTTATGCATTTTACTTACTTATCTTATACTACTTATACATTTTACAACTTATCCATAACCTAAACAGTTTTCTCACTTCTACATTTTACCTAATACAGTATATATAAATTTTGCCACTGCTGTGCATGCAATCACACATTGCTTGATTGGTTCCTGCAGCCTGCCCATGAGCCCCACACACACTTTTCAGAAAATAATGACTGGTTCCAGTCTCATGCAGCACACTCATTTTATCTATTCCTTGCTGTCTTGGTATACTTTTTCAGTTTTTCCTTTCCCAATTCTCTTCTAATTAAGCACAGTTTACCTTTCAGTCCTTGATGAATTTCTGAGGACTCCAGCTCCAGGCAATCAAAGCCAAGATGATGGCAACAACAAAACCCATCCAGTGATCAGCAGCCAAACAAGTCCAGGAAATCCACAAAATACAGGACAGGGAGCAGCTAGAAACCCATCCTACCTCCATCTTCTTCTCTCCCTGACTGAGCCCTCAGGCTGGAGCTTAAAAACCCTCCAGGGGCTGATTTGCTGCAGCTGAAGGTGGAAGGCCAGGTGAAGCTCCTGAGGGTAATTCCAGCCTGGCCCCACCCTGAGGGCTCTGGTAGCAGTAACTAAAGATGGTTTGGCTGGGGAACATTATCAGGGTTCAAACACCTTAAAACACCTGTTCAAGATTTGAAATACACCTAATTTGGGAGTCCTCAACCTTTTCTTTCAGGTTTCCTCAAAGGATCTATGAGATACTGGGCTTCCCACCGTTGAATCTGCAAGGCTGAGCTATGTCACTGATCTGGCCCCCAAAACCTCTGTAACACCAACACACGGCTCCTAGCACAGGGGTGGACCACACATAAACAACTTCTACTCTGGAAAATTAATCTCATTACATGTTTTGATTAACATGG
Organism: Lanius collurio; assembly: GCA_020086605.1. NCBI lineage: Eukaryota > Metazoa > Chordata > Aves > Passeriformes > Laniidae > Lanius > Lanius collurio. The sequence goes on along the minus strand of JACBWW010000034.1, from coordinate 6,023,537 downwards.
CAATGAAAGCAATTTATTACCTCATTTGGAGAGATAAATCATGTTTAACACAAATAAACAAGAATTTAAAGACACCAATTCCTGCCCTCATTACAAGTAAAATGACTTAAGTTAATAGATCTTTTAGCATGAATCATTTTCCTGCAGTAAACAAGCTGGCTGGGCACACACAGGCTCTGCTGGACCTTTTCCTGCATCTCCTGTGGGCACATGCACACACAGAGAACACTGAACCAGTGGCCACTTTTTCCTCTTCCTTCCCACCAAAAATGCAACAGCCATGAAAGACCATGGAGTCCTATAGGTATAAAAAGAACTGTCACAGGGCTTTGGAAGCTCTTCCATCCAGCACCAGTACATATCTCCCTATAAATCTTAGGCTTCCCCCACACTAACAGAGTATCAGGAGGCTTTGCATAAAAGAGGGAGCAACTACAAAGTTTTTTTAACATGAGACAGTTAACTGAGCATCAATGATGAATATCATCAAAGCACAGTAAAAAGATAAAAAATGTGTCAGAAAACCTTTTTTTTTCCCCTCCCCCATTTGGAGCAGTGATACCAAAAAGTCCTGAATAAAAGGAGGGGCTTTATGCCATGATCAGCAAGGCATTTAGTCCCATGAGCATTTATCAGTGCAATCCTAATCACAAATTCCTAGCTGTCCATGCTGTGTAATGCAAAGAGTAGGCAAGCTACCTTACACCCAAGGGGGTTTCATTTTAGCAGCAAGAGACTGTATAAAAAGTACCAAGATGAGCTATTCATTTTTGTAACTATAGCATTTTGTAAATAATGGGAAAATGTAGTTTTTGAACTGATCCTTACTTGCATCTCAGAGACACTTAACATGAGGGATATCTTTTGATTAAAAAAAAAGGTGTAAAGCAGGTCTTTAAGTGAGTTTTAATAACTAAAGTTCAGTAGCACCTGGCTCCCCTGAGGGAAACCAAAGGTCATCTGCCCTACAGAACAAAAACCTCCCTGCAAGGCAGTAGCACAGCAGCAGCAGTCTGTCCATGTTACAGCTGCATATACTCCTTCACCTTCTGCAGGGTATGAGTAACATCAGCCAAATAAATAAGGTTTCAAGAGAAATCTCTGAATCTGGCAAGTACTTGTTCTAATGAGCAACATCCCATTAAAACCATTGCTTACAAGAAGTCTCCCAGACCAAAATCACACCTCAAGCACCGGCTTGAAATTTGCTATGCAATACAAATAACCTGAAGGCCTCTCTTGACTCATTAAATCACAAACCTATCTCTCCAAGAGGTTAAAATTTAAATGAAAGCTTAGCCTTGGCAAATCCCATCAGATTGTCAAATATGGATTTTATGTAGGAACCCCATCTGTTTGTGCAGCTACATGAATATGCAACGTGACTGTTGCTGCAACACTTGCATTGACATTGTGGAAAATTTACAAGTAAGCAGTTCCCACTACAATTAAACCAAGAACAAAGTTCTGAAAATACAGGCAGTAAATCGCTGCCCACAAACATGAGCTTCGAGGCTCTAAGTTGCCTTTTCTCTCCCCCTCAAGTGCTGAGAGGATGAAACTTTATGGCAGAGCTGTGCTACCCTTTGCACTTGCACGAAGGCTCCTTAAGGCTGCCAGCTGGCCGGGGTGCCTGCAGCGGGTGTGACGCAGGGAGTGCCCGCAGTGCTGGGCAAATTCATTGCCAGGCTCCCAGGTGAGGGCACGGCCAGCTGGAGGCCGCGGGGCTCAATCAGTTGTGGGCAGGGCTAAACCTGCCTGCAGACCCCAGAGCTAACTGACCCCACAGCCCAGAGCTAACTGCCACAGTGCAACACCTTCAATACCTATCTGTCCAAATTCATGCAGCTGCTCACTCAATCCAGCAAACACTCAGTTCAGACCCCTTTTTTCTCATTATAAATCAGAGTCTGAAGTTTTTAATTCTGCACATCATAGCCTCTGACTAAAGATGGGTTTAGGTCAAGTTCTCCATCCAGGGGAAAGTGACCACAACCCTGCTTTCCACAGCAGTGCCACCTGTGTGTTGGCAGAGTCAAAACTGCTGCACGGTAAAAAGAACCAACTCCCTACAGAGCACGTTTAGGACAGTGGGAGAGACTATCCAACTGACACCCCAAAATTACCTGTTTGGCTGTAGCTGAGCAAAAGAAACCCCACAACCAGTTGTGAACACTTCAAGCACACTCTATACTCAAGTTGAAGCTGACTGCCAAACCTAAATTAATTCTGGTTTTATGCATGCCAGACAGCTCTCTTGGAAAGCATCACCACGATTTTAACTTTATACATTTAGCAGTTATAAATTCTTGGTTATTGGTCAAAATTTTTAAAAAGCCTCTCATCACAAGATAAAATGCTTTACTTCAACCAGCAAATATCCACAGTATCACAATTCTAATTATTAAAATCTAATTTGTTACTCTGGAAAGGTTTGGGTAGTTTTTTGTTGTTGTTGTTGTTGTTGTTGTTTAATTAAGCCTGCATGTTTTACTCTCAAATTTTCTGGTGAAATATTTAGAAAGTATTGACAAAAGGCCAGGAACTCATGTAACACAAGTTATCTCAAACCACCAGCTAGGCAAAGTTCCTTTCCACCAAATACAACCACCTAAAACCAATAATTGCACAAACATCTCTGTAAATAGTTTGCTCAGCGTATTACCTATCATCCTCTAGACTGAAAAACCTAATTAGAAAAAACAAATATGTGCTATAGCACCATTTATGCTTCTCAATTTCCACTAAAGAGGCCCTGGATTAGAAAACAAACTCCATCAGGGATAAAACATACTTGCAGATTTGCAAAAGTTGCCACTCTCAGGGTTTTCTGATAGCTACTGCTTCCATCCAGTGCCATCCAGAAGAACAGATTCAAGGGAAATTAAGTAACCCCTCAGTACAGCAGAATATATCCAGCATCTTCTGATGAGATGCCAAAGAAATTACCAGGGCTGCAAAGCTTAAAAGTGAGTTCTCTGATTCAAACAGCTCAAATGAATTTCAGAACAAGCTGAGAACAATCTGGAAAATGACACTAGGTAACAGCACAACTGTCTCCCTGGAAGAAAATACCAACCCTGTGTCACACAAATCCTCCCCCCCTCCCCAATACCATGCACAAGACATTTCTTATAATACAAGGATTAAACAGATGAGCAGTTTGCACAAACAGGCACTCCAAGATATACACAAGCTCAATACATCCAAGGAATAAACAGACAGATTGGATTCCTGTGCCTCTTCACAACACAGCAGATGTTGCTTCAAATTCGAAGCACAATTATTTTTAATAAGGGATTAAACAGAGGAATTGCCACCATTAAGTCAGGGTTTTGTTCTCTAGTAACCTTTTTCAAAGCACAGAGGAAGTTATTTGTCTCACATAATCTCCCCAAAACACCCACAATATCCTTACAAAGCATTTGACAAATGTGCAATATGTGTGTACAAAGGAGGAAGCTGGACATATCAAACACCCTGGCCTACATTTCTCAGGAGGTCAAATGAAGGACAGACACATGAAAAGCACTATTTTGGCAGTACATACATTTGAAAAGCAAAATATTTCACTGACTTTTATTTCAGTCTCTTAGATCAGACATTCCCCAATTACATGAAAAATGAAAATAATAATTAAAAAAAAAAAAAAAGGATAAATTCAAACCCCAAACCAGACTGTGGAATCATGGAAGCGTGAATAAACACAGCAGAAATGACTTCACACAGCCCTAATCACAATCTGAGAAGGTACATAAATGTTTAGCATTTGGATCAATACATAGGGCAGGATTTTCACATACCAATTCCACTGTTTAGTTAGGTTTTGAAATTGGATTTCTGGGGGGCTGTTCTGCACCTAATCTCAGTCCTTCCAGGAACAAGTGTATTTCTATCTGGCTGCCAGTGAGGTCTGATCCAAGTCACAAACACCTGACCTGGCCTGTGGTTTCCCATAAAACAATGTTTTCTATGCATGGTATTATGTGCAAACAAACAGAACCAATCTACGATAAATGCAAAGTGTTGATTATTGTGTTCATTTCCTTCTTTTCACATTTGACCCAAACTTTTCATTCAGAAGTACCATTTGAACATAGCAAAACATTCTCTCTCAGACCAGGAGGAACAAAACACATCCCTATTTCAGCATCAGGATGTGGAGGCTCGGTAGAGGCATTCCTTTTGTATTGTCCCCTGCATCTAACTCCCCCCTTCTCCCCCAACAGAAGCAGTCCTCCAAGTGGAGTAGTTCAGATGCTCAGCTAAGTCTTCAGTTTGCAGGAAGAGAACACACAGAACAGGAGCATGTATCAGTGCCAAAATGTGTAACTTCTGACAGAAGATGGCTGGAGAGCAGTAGCCAAGTCCCCGAGAATTCCATATTATATGTATTTCCCTCCCCTAATGAGCTTGCTGAAACTGGGTTGACAGATGATGCAAACACCTTTTTACCCTTCATGCCTTTCTAGGAGAAATTCCAGTCACAATGGAGAGAGTAAATAACTCTTTTGCAAAAACTCCAGAAGTGACATTACTGAAATCATACGGCATTTGTTATGAATAATTTAACTATGAACTGCCAGTACGTTTCGTTTCAAGTCTAGTTTGAACTGTTAGAATAAATTACTACCAACCAACACTCATCACAGAGTTTCAAAGTCCTCATTCTCACTGGTATTTGAAAACTTTTCAGGTTTTTACTAACACCAAAACAGAATAAAACCTAAAACCAAAACAGAATAAAAAGTTCCAAACCTTCACAAAACAGACCACCTAACTAAAATTACCTTTTGAGGTATTTTTTTTAACAATGCTCTTCTCTCCCTACCACCCTGAGCTGTCTGAATGGAGTAAATTTCAACAAAACCAGTACCCTGCTAAATTATGGCAATTTGCAATTAAACAAATACTTGCAGATAAACATTCAAACAAATGTGTTGTGTTACAAGGATGTAAAGAATGCCATGACTAAGCTGGACAAAAACATTGAGCACAAACGTTCAAAAACGGGGACTGTATGTTAGCAGGTGAGCCCTCTTACATAACTAGGGAAAAACAGTTTTAAAACACTCTTAGTGACACGTTACTAGCCAGACATGGAAGAAAACCACTAAAATCCCAAGCTTAAATCTTGTGCTCACAAAGACAAAATCTGCCTCACTGCCTACTAAATGCCCTGAAGGATAGTCCTGTCTGAGTGGGAGTAACATCACGCGTACATAAGAACAGAATTTAGCATGGAAAATACATGTGTTGTAATAAACTGGCACAGGTAAATGTGTGCTTCAGAGATTAACATCTTGAGGTAGATTAGCAAGAATTATTTTCTCCTCCTATGGAGTACTGGAAGCCTTATTAGAGCTTGCCTTCCTGTACAACATCTGGCACTGACTGACACAAGCTACCTGACTAAAGGAAATGTTAGTCTAGTGACACATCAAAAATGTCTGTCTCTGTGCAACGAAAAGCTGTGTTGAAAAATACTACCCTATATATGCTTGCCATTTCAGTCATCTCCCTAATGTATTTTAAATGACTTTAGGGATCATGAGGTGCCCTACTTGGAGAGCTCTAGACACTGAAACACTCTTCCCACAGCCCAGTTTCTCAATACTGCACAAGATGCTGTTGCCAAAGGGTGGGGTTTGCAGCCCCCGCCCCATCAGAGCTGGCTGCAGGTGAGTGTGATCACTCCAGTCCCTCTGGCTGTGCCATGCACCTGCATTCACAAGCTCACAGGAAAGAACAGCAGAAATGCTGAAAAAGATTTGGGAAATTGCCTGCTAAGAAGGAAGATAAGTACTCAGTGACACCTCCAAGGCTTGCAGAAATGGTAGGTCCCTGAAAGCTCAGGAGAGCTTTTTGGGGAGCAGCAATAACCTCCAGCTGACTCTGAAGTTACTCCTTGTAGCACATATGCTCATAAGCAAAGCACTCCTAACTCTGCTGCAGCAACCCAAGGGCTGGCAGAGGTATGCCCAGGCATTTTACTCCAGAGCTCCCCAGAAAAAAAAAAAGGGACTGGGACATCCTTCCCCTTCCACAGGCAGCATCACATCACACTGAAGGCACTGGGCTTCTGGCCACCAGAAACTGTCACTAGGAGTTACTGGCAAAAGGTACACCCAGGGAAAATCTATCAGTGATTCACCTTTTCAAACAGGATCAGAAATGCAAACTCTTATATTATTTTCTTTAAGACCAAAAATGAGGGCTAAACCTCTTAAGAAAGTGGATCTGTTTACCTGAAATCAATTTGGATCAAAGCTAGAAGACTCTCAAAAGAAAAGAAAAAAGATGTACAGATAATGGCAAAAAGAAACAGACACTCTGCTCATTATTTGCTATTTGGAAGAGACAGGGGAATAGTAAAGTTACTTCACAGAAGATCATTTTTATCTGCATGACTTTCTACACATGAAAAACAACACAGACAAGCCCAAGCCCTCACTGAATAGTAAAGAAACCCCCAAGACTTCACCAAATGAAACCATACAGGACCCATAACCAGCAAACACACATTCTTCACTTTATTCTTGGTTTTGTGTGCACTTGTTCACTGCTGCACTTAATTTCAGAGGGGCAGCACACCTTTTTTTGCCCTTCCTTTTTTACAATCTGCAGCATAATCATCTTTGCAACAACATAATCTATTGATACAAAACTAGCTGTTGATATTCTAGTAGTTGAGTGCTCCAGCTGACTTAGAAAACACCAAGATCGAACTCTGAAGAGCATCTTGAGAAAACTTGAAAGAGAATATATGTAATTATAACAAGCAAAAGCACTTTTGCTATACTGAAATAGATTCAAACTGCAAATATTTATTACTTCTAGTACTAAAATCAGAAAATCATGGAATTGAAGCTCTTTAAATAACTGACCATCAACTTGAAAGCACCAATGTTCCTTCTGCTAGAACATGGGGTACAGCTTCCTTTTCCCCTCCAAATTCCAGCCAAAGCCCATGCCTCTGCACACAGGCAATTAGCCTGAAATTTCCCTGTAACTATACAAGGAAACTCATGGGAACACACCTTCATTGGCATTACCTGGTGACCAGATCGGATTTAGAAAGACTACTAAAATAAGAATTTGGATAAATCTCCGACTACTAAAATAAGAATTTGGCTAAATCTCCAAGAAGACTTATGGCTTAGATGAAGAGGGGGAGAAAAGACAACTATTGCTCTGACTGGGCTGAAGCCACTTAAATAATTGCTAATTTCAAAACTACTTTAAGGAAGTTTCATTTTGTCTTGACTCCTTCATGTCATATAGTGAAACTGCTCCTGTCCAGTGTGGGAAGCAAGAAGGCCCAAATTTGGCATTTTATTTAAAGGACTTCAAGGCAGGCGAGCACTATACAGGGGACATGTTTTCTCTTAACCCTGCTCACACATGAAGCTGACCCAACAATTTACACTGGAATGGGAATTCCAGTAGGTCTAACACACAGAAGTGAACTGCCACCTCCTCATACAGCAGTCCAGACAGAGCAGAACAAAACTCAGATTTAAAAGCAGCACTTCAGTTATAAAATGCATCCCCATTATCAACCAGGAGAAAGCATCACAGTTTGAGGCTTTTTCATGTTTAGTTTCTTTGCACCATAAGTGCCATTCAAGTGCACCTTTCTGCAATTAAAAAATTGCCTCAGAAGACTCTAAAGATTTCTCCAAGAAGCTTGCTCTTCAGAAACTGCTTAGTAGATTTCAAAGTGCTAAAACCCAAAACAATCTCCACAAAAACAAACCAAGTAAAAAACCCACAATTGCTTTTGGGACATCTGAAAACTGAGATGGAAGGGCATTCCCTGTGTTCATGGACTTGGCACCACACGTGTTCTGATTTGAGAGGATATCCCACAGCTCAGCTTTGAAGTGTAACCCCTTCCTTTATGGTTTGAACCTATAGAAAAATCTGTGTGAAATTTGCCTCATTGTATTTTATGAGCCAAATCCTCCCAGACGTGCTTCCACTCCTTAACAGAGCACATCAAGGACCAACTTGGTCCTGCATGAACCAAGTACAAAAATGACAGCTTGCAATACAGTGCAATCCAAAGGATGAGTAATTAGAAAGACCCAGTTTTACCTCGTTGAGCCTAGCATTCCAGGATTTATCCCACATATAACCCCATGGCACACTGGTAACCTGGCCACTGGCACAGGGTTCAGCACCTGTTACCAGTAACCTGATGATGACTTCGTTATGGCTTCTGGCATTGAAAATTACTCAGATCTGTGAAACCACACAGAGTGTGATGTTTTACTTGAAATTCAACACATTACATTAGCATGCTAAAGAATAAAATATCTGTTTAAAAGAAAACTTGTGAAAATATTTTATCTCAAGTATTATAAATTTCTTAACCTACCTTCAAGCCCATAACTGTACAAAAAAAAATTTAAGTAACCTTTCAAAAATAAAAGAAAAATAATGTCACAGTGAGAAGACTAAAATTCAGCAAAAAGAACATTTTCACACAGTTTTCACCAACTGGAAATAAAAATCATTGAAAGATCTTTATGAGAGAGCAAACTTTATCAGAACTTGCAATAACATCCTCCACAGTGATTTATATTTAAATTTAATGACTTCAAGCTGCCATTTACCTGCCGTGATTCCTTTGGGCCAGCAGCAGACCAGCCACAAACACATTTACACTCTGAAACTGTTTACTTATTCACCTCCATGTTCTTTACAAATTCGTATAAAAACACAGATAACGTTAAGTGCAGTGATCCCTAATCCCTGACACCCGAACACAGGCGCTCCAACTGGGGATTAACGAGCAATTGACACGGCACCGCTAAGACTCCCTTTCCACAACAACAGCCCACACCATGTGTATATTTACCTACAATGTATCATAACAAGCCGGCCACTGCCGGTGACAAGCTGCTGGAAACACACATCACAGGAAGGCAGAACCAAGCTGCGCAGCAGCGTTGTAACAGTAACACCCTGCATCACTTCATTAGAGTGACTTTCTTCACAAGTTAGTTCAAAAAACGTTTTCTTCCTTATCATAATTTTCTTCTCACAAAAAAGTTTACTATGAGGTAAAACTACACTTTTCCTCATTTGCTTATAGTCAGACAGGCCTTAATGTCCATGTTTAAATGCAAGAGGAACACAGAACTCAGTGAAACTATAACATTTAAAATAAAATCTGTAATGGAAACCTATTACTGACCATCCTCCCACCAAAAAAAAAACCAAAAAAACCCAAACTTGCAAAATGCTTCCAACTCAAATTATTTAGATAAAAAAATGAAGAGATTGCATTATGTTAGAGTTTAGTTTTTGAACATCTTTTTTTGAAGTGTTTTACAGCAACCTCTGACTTCTATGCAGTCAATCCGTGAAACATTTAATACATAAAAAAAAAAGGCATCAAGGGAAAAAAAACAAACCAAGGAAATAATAATTAAAATGGCACTAGAAAATTTGTAAAAACATTCAGCTATTTTTATTATTTCCTATTGCTTAGCACGTTAATGAACACAAGAAACAGGGAGGAGGCACCATAAACAGCAGGTTAACATATACCCACCCCTGGCTGAAAGCTTTTTGGTGTTGATGATTTTGGCAGCGTACTCTTGTCCTGTGGTGATTTTCATACACCTCCTCACAACGGAGAACGCCCCTCTGGAAACCAAAACCGGGCAAAGTGTCAGTCTAACTGAAACACTGCACTGCCATTACTAGCTAACGGGCTGCACGGAGGGGAGTGATGTTGCCAGAATTAAAAAAAAAAAAAAAAAAAAAAAAAAATCAAAGGGATTTTCTGATTTTCAGACAGTGACGGTCAACATTGATTTTATTCAGCTGAATAGTGAACTCTGCGAGGTAGAAGCCGTGTGACCAATCCCGCTAGCTGGGGCGGAGGGTGGGCGGGTTTTCACTGTGTCCGTGCCGGCACACCGTGGGGGGACACAGGGCGGCGGTGGTCGTGTCCCCCTCGGCGGTGACACCGGGGGGTGACACCCAACATGGCGCTCAGGGCTGCGCCTCCCGCCCCCCCGCTGGGGGGCGCCCGCCGCGCTCCGAGACCCCTCACAGACCGAGACCCCAACGCCAAGACAACTTAAGAGTTAATAACAACAATAAATATTTAATAATAATAAATAACGGCACGGGGCGTTGAGGGCAGTCCCCGCCACCGCCCCAGAGCCCCTCGCCGCCCCGGGGCCGTATGGCTGGAGCCCGGGCGCTCCCGCGGGGCTCTAGGCAGCCGTGAGGGGGCCCCGAGCGCGGATCCCCCTCAGGGCTCACGCACCAACCCCCGCAGCCCCCGGTGCCTTCGCCCCCCGTTCTCTCCTTACTTTCCAAGCTCCTCGAAGAGCTGGTACTCGTCGGTGAAGCGTGTGCAGGTGGTCGAGGCCATCATGAGGACGGGCGGCCGCCGGTGACTCCGGCGGCCGTGGACGGCGAGGCGGGGACGGCGGAGGGGCTGTGAGGAGAGGCGAGGTGAGGCGAGGCTCCGCGCCGGGTTCTTCTCCTCCTCCTCGCCACCGCCTCCTCTGGTGACGGCGTTGCCTCCGCGCCCTCCTCCGGTCTTCCCTCTCCCCTCCCCTCACCCTTTAGGGAAGCAAACAAACAAATATTTAAATAAATAAATAAATAAATAAATATGTATTCTCCCCGTTCCCTCGGGGCCGCCAGAGAAAGGTAGCGGCAAAACGGAAAGCAAAACCGGGCCGGGGGGCGCGGCACTCCTTCCCCTCCCGCTCCCCCCCCAGCCTCAGTGCCTCAGTCCGTCCGCCAGTGCCGTGCCTCCCCCTAGCGACCCCGGTCCGCGCCTCCCTGCCGTCGGGGACGGCGTAACACCGATAGGAGACTCACACTGTCGGTCAGGGCACAGGGAAAACCTCAGCTCCGTCCTCCCGGCAGCTGACACCGACCTTTCCCCGGGCGCTGCCCCCGGGACGGCGGCGGGAGGCGCCCTGAGGGAAGCGGATGCACCTGTGCGCACCCCCCCCCCCCCCGCCCCTCAGTGGCCGCCTGTGACGTCACGCCTCGCCCGAGCGCGAGGGAGGGCGCGCGGTGGCTGCGCGCGGCGGGAAGCGCGTGCGGGCGCGCTCGCGGGCAAGAGGCCGTGACGTCGCAGAGCCCCGCCGCGTGCGGGGAGGGGGGGGAGCGGGAAGGGAGGGGGGGGGACACACACAGGCACCGGGCACTTCGTGACGTCACAGCAGCTCCGGCCGAGCGCAGGGAGGGGGGACACACACCGCGGGCATCTCGTGACGTCACGGCGGTCCTGGCCGCGGAGGGGGGGGGCTGGCACGCACACCGCGCGTGCGCCGCGTCGCGACCGTCACCGCGGCCGCGGGGCAGCTGCGCCCGCCCGGGAAGGGACCCGCGGGACGCACCGCGCACATCGAGCCCCGCACCGCCGCCATGCGGAACGGCCCGCGGGAGGGCACCGCCAGGACGCGGGGTAACGGCGTGCCTGGGGACACGTGTGAAATGTCACAGCAAACAGCTGTCTCGGTCTCTTCCACAAAGCCCCGGAATGTCCTGAGTTGGAAGGAATCCACAAGGATTATCAAAGTCCAACTCCTGGCCCTGCACAGGACACCCCCCGAAAATCCCACCCTATGCCTGAGAGTGTTGCCCAAATGCTCCTTGAGCTCTGGCAACCTTGGGGCGGTGACTTGAACACAGAATGGGGAGGTCACCAAGCCACCCGAAGGGCATTTAATCCTTTTTGATAAACCTCAATTGCTTCCGTTCCCTTCTGATCAAGTAAGTGGCGGTGAGCCACATGAAGAGTTAAATCCACACCCGCACAGCTTTAAGCAGCAGCTTGGGTACAAGTAGAGCTCCACTACAAAAGGGAGCCTGGAGCATCTCCATCCTCATTTTGGTGAGAAGACACACACACAAAATACACCCACAAAAGGTTTTACATTAAACTTCTGAAGTTTCCAGAATCAGCATCCAGAGCTGTGGTCTCTCAGGAAGAGTTAAAACCTGTCAACCCTTCCCACATGGAATGTGAATGTAGGACAGGAATGCCAGAGCCTACATAAGAAGGTAGCTCTCCTCTGGGTGAGGCAGCTGTGCCTCGTATCAAACACACTGAATTCATCACATAAAGGTGGCAGCAAAGGGACTTTGGAACTTATGAGCAAGTACAAAGCATTTACTCCATCAGTTCCTCTCCAGGGAAACATTCTGTGCAGCAGTGCCAGTACAGGGAAACTGGATGTTTCAATTTAGACCAGCAAGAATGGATCTATTCCCAGAATGTGCATTACAAAGCACACCAAACAGCACCGTATTTCTAAGTCTCCTCAAACAAAAAAATAATATGGAAGTTGTGCATCCTTTTGTATAATATCTGTGCAAATAACACAATCAGCAGTGCTGAACACCCAGGGTGGGCTGATGACCAGATTTAAGGGGAGTTGTCTGCTGGGTTCCTTATCCAGATATACACAGACATGAAAAAATTAAACATATTCCCCTGGCACTACATCACTTTTTCCCTAATGGTATATTCTGACAAGAAGCATTTGGGCCAAGTATCTGCTATTGCTCTGCCATACAGTTATTATTTAATTTTAAAAAATGCTCAGAAGAAATTATTAAATTGCATTTCAATTCACCTTCTTGTTGACGTTTTTTAACGTCATGTGGGCTTTTTAAAGTCATTATAAGGACGAGTGATGCAAACTGAGATATAAAAAAAAATCCTTTTGTTTTCTTCATGTTTTCTTCACATATCAAGCATGACTTTTATCACAGGAGGTAAGGAAAGAAAGTATTTGTTTACAAGATCAGTATCACAGGACTAGATGACTTTCTGTAAGGAGAGACACTAGGAAGTGATGAGTAGCTTTGAAACACTTCAGTTGAGAGGGTTTCTTCTCCTGACAACAATAGTGTCTTAATTGCAGCTCGCTCTTGAGCTGAAAGAAAACCTTTATTTGTCGCTGCCGTTTAAACACTCCATGCATTCCCCAAATTCCTCCTGAGCAGACCAAAGTAGGCAGGATGGCAGCCAAGGATCTGGTCCATGAGGTGAAATTCTAAAAGATGGTTAGAGCTTCAGATTTCTATTAAGGTCACAGAAGCAATTTATCTGTTGTTGAAAAAGTCAGATCTCAACAACGAACCAAAAGCCATCCCAGGGCGCATTTTTCTTCTCCGAAAGGTTTTCAAGAGAGCAGTTAAAGCCTGTAAGAAACTGAAGCTGTTCCCTTAAAATTCCTGACGTCTAACAAAATGTTACAGCTAAGTGGAATGAATTATATATTCAACTTTATACTGAAACATTTATTATGGCAAAGAAAATTTTATTTATTTTAAGAGGCTGCTGTTCAGTGAGGGCTTTGCTTTGTATGGTTTTACTTTTAGACAGCCAAAGGGAGGTTTTTGTTTTACTTCTGACGTTGCAAATACAGATTTTCAGTTTTCTTATGTTTTGCAGGAGTCACAGAGCTTCCAAGAGGTCATTTGTGTGGACAGCTCAATGTGAGGGCTGCCAGGAATAATGTATGTTTAGTTTGTGAACAAATGCAACAGCTACTTACAGTAGAGAGCTAGGTTGAAAATGCCCAGAAAACCTGAGTAATCTGGGGTTTAGATAAATACTCACTTTATGACCAGATGGTCTTTAACAGAAATCTTAGTCCTTCCCAAGGTTGCACATATTCCTGTGGCAAAGCATTTACTGCCTTGGGGCAACTGAGGACAACACTGGAGCAGTTGGAGGTACATCATTGCAGTAAAGCAATGAAAAGATCAAAAACATATGTGGAAACCAGGAAAGATGTAAGAACAGGGTAAAAAAAGAGGATCAACTGGGAGAAATCACACAGAAAATACATGGGTTTGCAGTTGATTGTAACAGCTGGAGGTGGAGGCACAGATTTCAGGTCAGTGTGGAATTCTCTGCTGCACCATGTGTTGTACCTCTTTATTTTCTCCTGGACCTTCCTAAGTAAAGCTTTTGGGGGGCAGAAGGATTAGTGCCATTGTGCCAGAGACTCAGTTCCTCCTTTCCAAGTGATGAGGGTGGTCCAAGGGCTGTCCCAATGCTTTCTGACCAGCGCTGACCCCAGAAGCTGGTGCCAGTCCCAGACATCCCAGGACTGTGGAGGACTGTGGAGATCCACGGAGGAGCTGCTGCACCTGCCCCAGGGCTTGTTTTCTTCCCCTGGCGAAGCTGTCTTGCTACAGCTGTCCCACCATGTGTGTGTAAGTGCTTGGAGAAGAGGTCCTTGAAGGTTTTCCACAGAAAAGGAATTATTTATCCATGGCGAGCACCTCGCTGCCCGAGCAGGGCAGTGTGTGTGCTCTCTCTCCCTCTGCTGCTGGAGCACTCTTAGGTGGCATTAATTTACTCCTCAGTGAACCAGAAAGATGTTGGCAGAATAACTGATTTGATAACTCAGTGATTCTGTCATGCTCTTGCTAGGCAGGAGACCAAAGGATTCTCTCTGGCCTAAAAAAGCATCCTGACATCCTGAGGAAGGCATTGCTGGCCACTTAACTCCTGCCTCTGGAAGCACCACAGGGAGAAAGAGATGAAAAATTAATGCCTTATTTTTTATCTTTCTGAGTGGGGCAAGGACAAAAATACAGGCTGAGCAAAACAGACTTTTTCATTTGTTTGAACTGGAAAGAAACAAGGAATGCTCTTGATAGGATTCAAGTTTCATCTCAGAATTTTAAAGTATACATTTTCCTTCTCTCTTTTTTTTTTATTTTAAGTATTCTTAATTAAGAATGCTCCTTTAAAATAATGCTTTTCAAGAGAGTGCTTTCTTGTCCTGGTTATTTTGAGCTGAGTAATTTTTAATGAATTCTTAGCAAACAAAATATTCCATTATTTACACAGCTCTTCTTACAAGCAATTAGAGTCAGTAACACTCCATGAATAAGACCTTTTGCCACTGGCTTTCATGGTATGGATTTGAAATACAAGTATTACTAAAAAAAGGTATTTCAAATATAAATATTACTACAAATATATATATAAATGTTTCCTTGAGGGAGGGGAGGCCCTGGCACAGGTTGCCCAGGGAAGCTGTGGCTGGCCCATCCCTGGAAGTGTTCCAGGCCAGGCTGCATGGGGCTTGGAGCAACCTGGGACAGTGGAGGATGTCCCTCCACATGGCAAGGGTTTGGAATGAGATGAGCTTTGAGATCTGTTCCAATCCTAACCATTCTCTGATTCCATGACTCCGTGATTTCTGGAAGTTTTAGCACCAGTCTTGAGCCCTGTGTACTTGGCTAATTCAGAAAGGATAAATGTATCTCCTTCCAGAGTTCCCAGGGGTTTGTTACTTTTGGTTCAGATAGACTCTGGAAATAGGTGTGTTTCTCTGGCCTGGTAGGACTGATTTAAATATTACCTTGCCACATAAATCCAAGAGAAAGATATGCATGGGAAGAAGCTGGCTGTGACAACCTCAATATCATCAAGGTGAGGAACTAAGTCTCATCTTGGCTGACACACTCCACACAGGCTGCCAGGGCTGCAAAGGAAGCAGGAAACAGGAGTCTGCATTCACATGCCAGCCCTGAAATTGTGCTGAGTCTTCAGTCTGAATGCTTTTGGTGAGTGTTTTGTAAACATTTCCAGGCATTTCCCAAAAAAAAATGAGGGATGTGACTCCAAGTCATTTCATCTACCACATGGTTTACATTCAGAGCATCCTTTCAATGGAAGAAGTTGAAGAAGGAAATTAGTAACAACCCCCCTGCTTCCCATCCCCAGGCATTCCCAGCACTGGAGATGAGAAGGCATTCCAAGAGGAGGAGCAGGAACAGAGTTAACCAGAGCTGATAAAGAGGCAGGCTGGAACTTTATGGGGCAACTAAGTCAACACTGAGATTTTAGAAGTAGGAGAACACGCTCAGAGCAGTGAGAAAAGAGTAAAATTTTGATGGCAATAGTTTGGACAGACTGAACTGAAAAGATTTAGTTAGAAAAGGGGAAGATTTTAAAAGCAACCAGTGCATAGGAGACACTGCTGACTGGGAAGAAGTTGAGTTTTGAGACAAACACAGTTGTAAGTCTGTAGAGGCTTTAAATCTAAGTAGAGGAGAAATGCAGCAGCTGCTTTCATGACCCAGACTGCAGGGAGTGCTCATAGCAAGAATAAAATGAACAGATGTAAGAATAAGGATATGCACAACCTCCAAACCACATCCCTAATCACCACACCTACTTGTCTGTGACATTCTGTAGGGTTAATGACTCCAACACTTCCCTGGGCAACCAGGGATGGACGACATTTTCCATGAAGAAATTTTTCCTAATATTCAACCTAAAATTCCTTTAGGGCAACTTGAAGCCATTTCTTCTTGCCCAATCTCTTGTTCCTCCTGCTTTCATAGCAGCAAGCACTGCTGTAATGAGCTCTACCATTCTCAGTTTATCAAGCAAATTAAAGAGGATCCCATCAGTTCTCTGCCTACATCCTCCCTAGACACACTTTAAAGCACAAAGTGTTTGCCTCTGGCTTACACTTGGCTCAGGTGAGTGACATGAAGACCACCTCTTCCACTTGACAGAAGCTCTTTCCTCATTCTGGTTTCTATCTAGAATTTTTTCTGATTCTGCATTACAGGGAGGTCTTTCCATTTATTAAAAAGAAAAAACACCTCATAAAATCCAGAGAAAACAAAAATATGGTATTTCCTGCATAATATCCTTGTAGAGAAGTAGCTTCTCAGTTTCTCCATTAGAAAACTATTTGCCAGAGATCAATTAAAATACGGTTTCCACACAAAATGAAATATATATAAATCCAGCAGGAAATGGTAACAGATATTAGTAGACAATAGACATATTAGTTACATGCACTCACCAACAAGAAGGCTTGTATTGCCTCATCCTGGGAAAAACAAGGATCAGCAGTATACCCATGCAGATGTAGTAGATGTACCATCAGTGCAGGCAGGCAACGTGAAGGGTGCAAAAAACACTATCACAGAGGAAAAAAATTATATCAGACATAGGAAAATGTTATTCCCATATTTAAACATGATTTTAAGCACAATTTCAAATATTTTAAGGTTTTTAAAATATGAACAGTTGTTAAAGATTTAGACAGGGTTTAAAGTGTTTTAGAGGCTTTTGAAGTATTGCAAAGGCATAAATTTATACCAATATAAATTCAGAGTAACTGAGAATTAAACAATCATAGGACTGTGGATTAATTTTGAACTCTGTCCTCCAGCGAGATGGGTGACAAAGTTTGTATTCTATGGGATCCCTTCAGCACCCCCACAACAGAAATATGGAGCAGTGTTACTACTCCGAGCAGCTGCTTGGTGCCTCCTCCTGCTCTCTCAAGTGAGGTTACAGAAGAGCAGTAACAACACAAACTGTACTACCAGTGAAAACATGCACTGAGGAGAAAACTCCTTTCAGCTCATGTGTAGGAGTAGGAAAGCATGCTGATGTTATTTTAGGAGAAGATTCTTCAATTATTTGCCACATGGTAATTCCAAATTATCCTAATGAAGTAAATAGTGTCTGTATGTATTTCTGCAAACTGATATATAAGTACACATTCATAATGGCTGAGAGATTCTAGATATTGATAATTAACTGGATGTATGTGGGAGCCATCTGGACCACCCAATTTCCAGTCTCACTCCTTTCAACACTTGCTGAACCCTAAATTATCACAGCTTTTTAGGCATGCTGGCTGTAATTACTGTGGTGCTGGGACACTGTACATCCAGCCTCTGTGGGCCCTTTGGCTGCCTCCTCTGAGCACTTCAGTAATGAAGGAACCTAGTAGAGTTTTCTTTTGTTGGAATAAATCCTTCCTAACACATCATCCTGGATAAATCAGGGGGTTTATCACCACCTAGGCAATGTAAAGCAACAAGCAGTGGAAAATAACCCAGTCTGCAGGGCTGAGTGGAGTATCTGTGCCCAGTTTCCTGAAATGCAAGAGATGATCCAACTGGAGGCAAATTCCACATACCTCTCTGCACAGAGGTGTGGCTGTAGATGGACAGATGAAGTGTTCTTTGCATTGCTTGTGGGCTCCTTCTGGAGTGACAGTCTTGATTGCCCCCATCACCAAAAGATTCGGGATAACACTGACCAAACAACAACTGCTGGCACCCTGTTGATCAGGAGCTTTCATTTCCATGTATATTATGACACATATACAACTACAAACCACCATAAGGATCCTTCTTGCAGGCTCTTGAATGCTGCTGTGTTTGGTGTATCCAGAGGAAAAGCAGCTCACAAGCAGGGGACAATAGCTGGATTTCATCAGGAGGAGCAGCTCCTGGTGCTGTAAATTGCATCAGTGATGTGCAGCCTCCAGAGTAACTAGGAAAAGAGTCACTCCAAAGGGCCACCATGGATAAAAGCTTCCCTCCTAATGCTCTGCAATCTTTTCTTCTTCTGTATAGCAGGGAACAAAATGTCATCCTCACCTGTTTCTCTCCTTTTCTTTTTTTTTCAAGTTACTTTAAAAATGTCAAAATGTATAGGTTATCTATTGTCATTTACAAGAGCAGAGATTCATGCCTCATCCTAGTGCATGATTTATACCAGTGTGTGTCACACAGGTATTTTCTGGTCCTTCTTTCTCCTTAAAAGATGTCCTGTTTGTGCTCATTCAAAGCACAGTTTTTTTAGAACTAAAAAAATAGTTTCTGAGACTTCACAAGTTGCAGAAACAGGTGGCTTGGAGGTTTTTTGTCAGTATTTTCAGGGCAGATATTAGAGAAACTTACTTTAAAGTATCCCTTTGAACAGCAGTTCTGTGGATTGATTCACTTCCAGCTCACTTCTGTTAGAATTCAGAGAAAGATTGATTTTCCCTCCCTTTTTAATTCTATTTGAGTTTTGAAACATTGGTAATTATTCAGCTTTATTTCATGTTACGCACTGCTAACCCTGGATTTGTTTGGGGGTTTTACTGTTGTTTTTAGCAAACAGAAGGTGTCAAACCCAAACTAGGTTTCATAACAAAGCTATTATATAACTGCCCAATTAGCAGCTTGTTCAGTGCTATTAATAGCAGCTCCACATCCAACCCGCTTTGTGTAGTGCTACAATAACTGGCAAGAGGAGGGTTCTCATTAGTTATTCATTCTCAGAGGAGAATAAATGAACTTGGTGGAGATTTATGAGATGCAGAGTAACGTGCTGTTTATTAGCTGCCAGGCTGCTGCCTCTTCCACTGCTCTCTGCTTTTCCTGACTCCCAGGAGGTGTTCAGCCCCGTGGACCATCCCTGCAAGCCTGCGTGGACATCTTGTGTGCATCCCAGAGAGAGACACAGCTCCCACCAGGGTGGGCTCAAAGCCAGGCACCCCCTGAAGTCTTTTTCTTTGAAACAGCGTCTATAATTTGGTGTTACTTTTCACTGACTGACATGCTGTAATTGATTTTCCAGTGACAGTGGTGTTTCACCCCACAGCTGGCTGCTGTGCTCCCCCATTTCAGCTCTTTTGGGCTAGATGTTGGCTGTCACCACTCAAGCACAGACACCCACCCAGAGCAATCTGAACTGTCTTCTGAAAGAATTTTTTTTTTACTGGATTGATCATTTAAGCCACTTGAGCTGCTGACCACAGAAACTGATCCAGAACGTCTTGTAACGTTTTGCACAAGACTTTTTTTATTCCCAAAGAGAGATCAGATCTGATTTCTATTTTTAAAATAGGCTACTTGAGGTGTTGCAGTATGTGAGCTGGTTTGATCTTACATTCCTCTGTTCCTGAACTCCAATGTGGAAATAAAGCATTTGTGAAGAGATTTTCTGTGGCCTGAGGACAACCTTACACTGTTTACCACAGTAAGTTCTGTTTATATTGGATCTCTCATCTGACAAAAAGATGGGTCAAATCCATCCATCCATATATATATATATACATACATGTTTCTAAAATAATTTCTTCTCCTGAATTCCAGACTGGTTAAGGTTTTACCTCTCTTCACTGTATCGTGTTTCCCATCAGCTGCTGTCTATGAGGATACCAGTGACTCTTCCACTCTTTTTCCCTAGGCACAAGTTGCTTCAGAAAAAAGGATTTACTTACATCGATACAAAATGAGCTGCATAATTGAAGGGTTTGACTGAATACTGATTCAGGTTTCTGTTCCTGCATCGCTTCCTTGTTGACATAGTTGTTCTTCAGCCCTCTGTACTTGTCCTACAGTTATATGTCCTCCCTGGGGAAAAAAACCAGAAAACAAGAGGAGAGAGATTTCCAGAGTCACCTACAAGGGTTAGCTAAAGTAGAAAAAGAACAGGCACATTCTTTCATGGGCTTATTGAACACACACTGTAAATCGCCAATGATATTTTTCCTTTGGTTTGTCATTTCATTTCTTCCTCCTATCCATGTTCTCAGTTTTCTCTCCTACCATTAACTATTCAATTATCAATGTAAAATAGAAAACTGGCATGTAAAAACATGAAATGTAAACACTTTTTTTTTCTGCTCCTACGTAATCTCTGGTGTTCCGCAGAAGTATAATCATAAATATTTTTATTTTCCTTACTATTGTGACAATATATTAATTTTTTATGTTCACAAATTAATCATCCATTTAAGTGAGGTTCACTATATATTTTGTCCTTACACATTTTTACACCTGCAGGATAAACAAAGAGCCCCACACTACTCAAGTACCATGATGGTGATAGTCACAATCCAGGTGGTCTCTCCACCTTTTCCATTTGTGGCTAATTCAGCATGAAGGAAGTCTTGGGTTGCTGCTGGGACAGTGGAGAAAAAATGGTTGCACTTGAGATTCCACCTCTTTCTGTTCTTTCACAGTTAAAGGAAGTAAGTTCTTTCATACTGCAGTGTGTAAGAATAAGCAAGTGTACAAATGGCAAGCTGGAAAACAGGCATTGCCATTAAGGGAATGGTACATTTTGGTTTGTAAGGAGACCAAGCTTACTTGGGGCACAAAATTACTTCTCTGCCTTCCTACAGAACAGAACTAAGTGCTGCTCCAGGGCCTGAATTCTTGCCCACTGTATTTCTGTACCCACTGCTTGATTTCAGGGCTAGGTAGAAAACAGCAATCAAGTTTTCTTTCTGAAAATACTTTCAAAGGTATCACCTTGATTTTGACAAATTTTACAGAAAAAGGGGGAAGAAAACTAAGTTAAAATCAAAGGAAGATTTGAATAATAGTTTTTCTAAACTCAGTAAGACATTCAGGACTGGAACAGGATGAACATCTCTGAATCCTGTCTGAGCTTCAAAAGAGACATTGCAGGGATTGCATTAAATTAGGCTGCTATTCTCCCATTTTGCTGAAAAAATGACTGTCCTTTCTGTGTAGATTAACTGGATATGATAAGCTTTAAGAATGGCTGGCAAAGGATTTGACACAGAAAAGCAGGCTTGCTGTCCAACCCGGCAAACCAGCTCACCTTTGGTGTGGATGTGTTGGGTGAAAGCCTTACAGAAAAATGACTGTGACCTATTTTGTTTCATAGCAAACATGGCTCTGATGCTCAGATAAAGATTCCTGTGCTGCCCCACTGCTCAAAGCTACTTACATGGGAGAAGATTGCTTGGTAAGTAAGGATTTGTAGGATCCAGTGAGCCTAAGAGCATAAGAAGTGCGGGGCTGTGTCAAACCACCGACCCCTCCAGCCCCGGCCTCTGGCAGCAGAAGGACATGCCAAGCAGGAAGATATTGCTCCCTGTGAGGGTGGAGAAGCCCTGGCACAGGCTGCCCAGAGAAGCTGTGGCTGCCCCATCCCTGGAAGTGTCCAAAGCCAGGTGGGACAGGGCTGGGGATCAGCCCGGTCTGTGGAAGGTGTCCTGGCCCATGGCAGGGGGTGGAATGAGCTGAGCCGTCCCTTGCAGCCCCCAGCAGTGTGTGATTCCATGTGCACAGAACTGTTTGGCCTGCCCTTCCCAGACCAGCTCCCTGCTGCACAGTGCTGTGTGTACCAGACACCACTGCTGGGCATGCCAGTGAAGCTGTAGGTGCTGGGCTGCTCCTCAGCCCCAGCCTCGCTGCTCCCAGCAGCAGCAGCAGGGCAGCCCCGTGTCCTGCACATCCCAGAGGCACCACAGGAGCTTTCTGGGAGCCCTGACTCTGGCTCTGTGTGATCTGTACACAGCACCAATACAATTCAGACACAATTAAAAAAATAGCAAACCATTCAAGCAGCTTTTCATCTGACAAACCTCTAAGTGAAGGATTAGTATGCCCAGAGAGATTCAGAGAGATAAAAGCTTTGTGTTTAGTTCACCAGCCCTGCCAAAGGGTTCAGAAAGCTGTTTTCCAAGTGTTAAAATACAGCCCTCATCTGCATTTGTAATTCAGCATCTCTGGAAGTATAAACAACAACAGTTCACGCATAAACTCTCTCATCATCTGCAGAAAAATGAGTTTATCCATGATGTAAGATTTGTTCTTTACTTCATGATGTGGAGACAGGATTCTGGTTCTATTGTTTCTCTCATCACCTTCCCAATTTCAGCTGAAACACAAGAAGACATCCTACTTGACCTTGAAGCCTCTGATTTGAGGAAAAGACATTTTCTAGATGATTAAAGCAAGGTGGCTCTATGCAGTTCTTTGCTCTCCCTGCAGTCAAGGTTTACTCATTTCTTTTCAAAGCAAAAAAAAAAAAGGATTAAAATCATCAAGTACTAGTAATGCACTAATTTTACCAATTATGCCCATTTTGGGGAGCTCCTAGAAATATTAAAAGTTTCTGGTGTGAAAAACATACATGGTTGAGAAACTTCTCACAGTGTGTTTTTCTTAACAAGTAGGGTTGAGTATCAGTCCCGAACATTTTTCCCAGTACAGCACATTTTCTCTGCCTTTCAGACTCCTTTATTTTTTAAGGTGGGTGAATATGTTTAATAACTGAACTACTGGTAATGGAATTATCTCCCGTGTCTCTATAAAAGGAAAGCATATGCTTTTATACAAATTATTTATAAGCAAATGTCACAGTTGAAATTATGGGCATTATAAATAATGCCTGTCAGTTGAAATCTTTCTCAAGTTGAAAATTTAGGTTACACTAAGCTAGGTGAATGGAATAACAAGGAACCAGGGAGATTTAAGGTAGAAGTACCTCCCCATTTTCATAAAGTTTGAACAGGAGGCAAACTGCTCAAGAAGTGAATGTTTATCTTCTGATGCTCCTGAGACAAGAGCAGCTGCTCTTCTAAGAGTATTTTCAGTGTCCCCGAGGTGCTGGCTCAGCTCAGAGGTGGGAGCACGCAGAGTAACGGGCAGGGGTATGCAGGGAGACAGGCACAGGGAGCCACTGATCCTGGGGCTCTACCAGCCCTCAGAGAGCATTTAAATGCTGCCAGCAGGCAATGAGTTCACCCTGAGAAGCTGCTGGTTTAGGGGAGCCTGGCCTCAGTCCTGCCTGGCATTAATAGCCAGCTTTCCAGCCAGGCCTTCTGGAGAGGTTACCTGAGAGCTTGGCAACTCCCTGGATATCATTAACAATGAAGAGATCATTTGGGAAAATAGCAGCAGGGAATAAAAGGGCTCCCACAGGAGATCCTGGAACTGAGAAAATGTCTTTGCTCACTGTCCCATCTTTTAATTAATTTACAAATACATGTGCCTAACTGAATATTTGCTAGTTCACTTCATTTTGAACAGACTGATAGGAACAGAACGGGCAAATTCTATGAAACTGCAATGACATTCAAAAGGCAATGGGAAATTTCAGCAAGGAATTTATGAGCTACTTGGTTTTCTCTCCATTTTTTTTTACTTGATTCCTTTGCAGGTCAGGCTGCCCACAGGCCTTGTGTTTGTTGTAGGCATGCAGGAATTGAACACAGAGGAGCAGAAGGATGTTTCTGGGCCCTATCAGCCATCTATAATATGGGCAGGCTTCACCGCCTGCCTTCCTCTGCTAATCAGATTAAAATTCCACTCCGAGCCAATACAACATTATCAGTTAGAAAACTTTGCTTCATAGCCAGTCCACAAATACCCATTTTCAGCTTGGAGCCATTTGTTCAGCTCCAGTGTCATCCTTTAATTTCCATTAAGCTTGTCCCCAAATGCCATTAATATAATTTCTGTGTTCAGAGTGCAACTGCATCCTCTCTCTGTCTTTGGTTTCAGGCTCTGATCAGAAGAAAGGTTTTCCTTTTCCCTGTCATCCTTGAATGGCTGTTTAGAGATGTTCAGGTCAGGCTGTTACATCCCCTGGCAGCTTTTCAGATTGGATTTTCTCTTTTTTAAATATGGCAAAGCCAAATTCTACACATTACTTAAAATTACATGTCTCAATCTGATTATTATTATTATTTGGGGGAAATCTCACCAGCCCTTCTTTATGCCTGCTTAAAATAGGAAAAAAAATACTGTATCTACTGTGATAAATTCTGGCACCACAAATCCCATTTAACCATCATCTGAACAAGACAAAGCCAAGCCTATCTCTAAATAGTTGTTTCCAAGTGATAAGAAAACTAGGTGCTCAGACACCCAACTAGAGACAGCCAAGATTCAACAGAGATTTAGTCCAAAAGAGGAGACTCCCTCCCTCTCCATGAGAGAAGAGAAAGTTTGAGTTGGAACATCACTTGAGTGGAGTATACCAGATTTTTGATTCATCAACATTTTTCCTCTTACCTGTGTTCATTTATAAACAGTGATAGAAACAATTTGTTTCTGTGGGAAACAGTTGTGTTTCTGTCCCCATTGTATCTAAAAAAATTGCACACTACATAGTGTTTTTTGCATTAGTGAACTTGCAGACCACTCCACTGTGTACATGTTGCACATACATACACTGATATATATCATTTTGATCTATATCATACTGCTCTATTTCCTAACTAATAATTTCTTGAAAACAGTCCCAAGATTCTCTGTGCAGCTCATAAAGGCCCCAAATCCCATTTTTTCCCTGACTTTAGCAGTGCATTACTGTGTTTCCAGGGGAGATATATGTGAGTTAATCAAGTCTGATTGGGCAGTAATAGTTGTCCAGGGATTTACAACCTTTGCTATCTTCTTGTTAGAAAGGAACCTGCCAAACATGAGCTTTTCTTTCAGGAAAAACAATTAGCCATGCACAATGAAATCATGGATTATTGCTATTTTGGAACTTCTCTGAAGTTTTGGCAGGCTGCTCTGGAGACCCACATAACCTCTCCTGACAGTTGGCACCCCATAAAGATCAGGGTCAAGAGCAATCTCTGCTTATAATTGTCCAAAGAAATTCACTTCTGGCTCCTTTCATGATGTCACTGACATTGTGAAAAATAATTGCTGAGGTTAAAATGTCTCTTGGTGACTTGTCTTGCAGTAAAATTGCTGTGAAATTGCTTACTCACAGTCACCACAACCCCCCCAGGGCTGGTATCTGTGACCTGCCCACTGCCTGATTGCAACCATTAGTCTGGGAGGTTGGCTGGTACAGGTTAGATTAAGATAAATTCTCTGCATTGATCTCAGATTGAGAGGAGAAATGGCACTTTTTCATCTGGAGATGGATCAGTGGAAATAATTGTCAAATACTACTGACTATTCATGAGGTGAAAACAATTGTTAGTTCCTTGCAGCAACAGAGTCTTCTTATTTAAAATGAACATCACCATTCAGAAATAACTCCCAAATTACCATCTCATTTCCTTTCCCCAAAAAGGTATTAAATGTGATCAGTGATCAGGGAAACAAATAAATGGTAGAAAATTAGTTCACAGCACACATCAACTGACTAATAGGAGTTCTGAAGGCAGTGAAGAGATGCACAAGCCCAGTTTGCTTCCCCAGCTTGCTTTCAGGATTTTAATAGAAATCCTCCCTGTCCCATAGGAAAAGAGGAAAGTGCCTCACTGGCTGTGTAAAAAGTTTTAAGGCATTTTGGATAGTGCTCATGCTGTGGTGAGCCAAGGGTTCACTGTATGGACACCCTTGAACCAACACAGAATGGAAAAGTAAAAACAGGAAAGAGAAGGCAAAAATCACTTAGCAGGAGTCAAGATGGCAAGAGAAATATGAAGGAACTGCTTGGCAAAAGGGAAGATGCAATTTAAATCTATTGCAGCAGAAAAATAAAACCATTTGGAATTTTATATTGATTAGCATGCATCCATCCGAGCTACCAGCACTTACATGTGGTGGGGCTTGGGAGTTGGTTTGGTTGGTTTTGTTCTTTCTAAATTAAATGTTAAATCAGTGCTTGGAGCCAGAAGCAAATGGGTAAAAGGGAAGTAATATCAGTAAATACTAAAAACGTAGGTAATCGTGATGACAACAAACTGGACACTCACTGTCTTGAACAAAGCCCTGCAAACTGAAGCACAACGAGGAACTGACCCTCAGTTTCTTCAACAAGAACATCCTTGAGCACTAAGTGGAGGAATAAGTAACTACCTGTAGTTTGATGGCAGCCTCAGGCCTCTACTGCTGAAACGGCCTCAGGATTTCTACAAATTACAGAAGAGTCCCCAAACACAAGAAGTCATTTCCAGCACTGAGTAACAGTATATTTTAGTTGGTGTTTAAGAGACAGTTCCACAAGCCAAAACCAATTTTAAGGAACATGAGGTGTGAGAGAAAATCGAATTAAACTGAAGAAAGTGACAATTGAGAACTTAATAAAAACACTTTGAGTAGATGCCCCCAAAGCCACAAGCTTGGGCTGAAAAAAGAGAAGTGCAGGTTAAAAAGCAGTATGGCTTTGAAGGAAATGAAAGCCACAGCACAGCAAGATAAATATTGCTGTTTTAATTTCCTTGCTCTGTTCAACAGCATTCCCTTCATTCCTAGGTGTGAGCTAAGAGAAGGAAAAGGTGACAGCAGTGACTGTAAGTGAAAACTTGCACCTCAAAGAAAGGGAAGCAAAGGGCAGGAAAAGATTCATTTGGAAAGCAGAGCTGAAACACTGAGAGCTTTTTAAATGTACCTTTGGTCCCCATGCTGTCTGTGGCAGCTTTGGAGCACTTTGGGAAGCAGAACCAGGAGCATCACTCACACCACCCCAAACCACTGTTTCAGGAGTTTTGTGTTTGGCAAGACGTGAAGTTGTGAAATGTCAAGGGCAGGTTGTGTATGAAAAAGCAAAGGACAGCTGCCTTCCTCTGCTGAAAAGTGAAAATGAAAATGACATTTTGAATATAGAAAAGTATAGACAATTTCAGTAAATGCAGCTGTTGGGGGAAAAAAGCCCAGGGCCTGTTTCAAGCTTATTCATGCCAATGACAGGTTTGAGAATCTGACAATTGAATAAAGATGCTTCTTTTCTGGATAAAATATTACAGATGCCACAGGGTGACCTTCAAATATGTTCTTTCCAGAAAGAGCTGTAAAGGACTTTCTGATCTGCCAGTCTCAAGGACAAGTTTATCAACTACACACTGCACACCGGGCTTGGCCTGGGCCCCTTCCTTTTGCCCAAGTCAATTACACATAAATTAAATTGTGGTCCTATGTTCTCCTTGTCTCCTCTCACAGTCTTTCATCAAACAGGCATTTAAAATAGGCATTTCCTTCCTCCATCACTTGCTAATGTTGTCAGCCCAAGGTGAGAGTGGGCTCAGAGAAAGAAAATCCCAGAGCAGGATCCCAAAGCTGCCCATTCCTTCAGAACCTGATGCTTTATTTCAGCAGCTCCTCTGGGTCCCACTCTTTCAAAGCTTTACATTTTTTGCCAGCTCAGAGGCTCCAGTTTCAACATTTTCTTTCCGGTAACTCCTGGCTGTACCATGCCAAAAGTACATATTTTTCAGCATAGATAAATCCCTTTCACTCACATCTGAGAATAAGACAAATACATGAGCATTCACTACATCTTACTATTAGCATGGACAGAAACAAGGCAGCCAAGGCAATAAATTCCATGAGATAGGCTTCTCCCAGGTGACCAGCAGGAAGTAAATGAATAAAGGTACATATGTTAGGCGAGGCAGAGTCCATAGCAAGATGTGTAGAAGGGAGGGAGAGAATAAATCTTTCCCTTATTCTCAGTGGAACTGCATTAATCTTGCCTCAATTAGGCTTCTCTTACCTATTCCTTTCCTCCAGTGGGCAAGCAAATAAAGTCCATAGGAAGGATGGAAAGAGCAGAGCCACAGCTGAGGCAGAATGTTCCCTTTGGATGTCTGGAGAAAAACCACATTCCATTTTCACTCCTGTGAGGTACAAGAGTGTATCTCACATACAGTAACAGAAAGACACAGTCACCTCTGAAGGCCAAGATGCCAGCTGGACTCCTACACACACAGAAATTCTTGTGCCTTACGTGTGTGGGAAGCGGTGATTTGGAGGGGACCTTCACAGGATAACCTTCAGATGTGACAGTGTTGAGGCATGTTAATCATCTCTCTGAGCAACTGACCCAGCATGCAGCAACAGACACAGAAATTATTCACAGCTTCCTTACCCAAAGGCTGTTCACATTTGTTGAAAGCACAATCTGCTGCAGTCAGCGAGATCTACCTCCTCTATTTCTGCCCCAAAACCCAGAACATATCTCTTCATCTGCCTATCCATCATCTTCTGGTGCACCACAGCACCACAAATCCCTGTAACCAGCACTGCATTAACACAACATTCACACCTGGTAGGATCCAGCCAGCACTTTCCTTCCTCATCATCACACATCCCCAGGGAAAGCCTACCAGCAAATTGTCCCCAGCCCTGACTGACTCCATAGCAGCTATTCCCGTCTGCCTTGCTTTGCCATTCCCACAGCCCTTCCTCATCAGAGCTCAGCAGTGCTCCCAGACTTCTCTTCCTTTCTTACTGCCCTTCCACAGCGTGGCACAACCCCTTTCCAGGCACACCCCCTTGGACCCAGCATTCTGCACTTCCCCACCTTTGACCTGGAGCTTGAGCTCTCCTCATGCTCCATGTTTTCCCAGTGCCCAGCACAACAGGGAGCTCTGGGGTGACCTTCCCATGGTCCTTCCCCCCGTCCTTTGCTTATGTAACGTGTATGACTCATTAATATGAAGTCGCCCGTAACACGGAACATCTGGGTCTGTTTTTGATTTTCTCCTTCCTCCGTGAAGTTGTCAAGTCAGCTTTGGGGTATTTTGTCTAAACTTGATCCTTATAAAGTTGACATAATTAGGATGGGAAATCCTTTCCAATTTCATCTTTTGTGGGATAATCCCATGTTGCTGCATGCTATTTCCTCACTGGATGTTTGTGTTAGGAGAATGCTTTTCTTCCTAGTTGTGTCTTCCATGTAGTTGTGTCTTCCATGTAGTTATGGAAAAGATAATCCCTGGGTCATTAACACTTTCTGTGGCCCTGTTGAGCTTCTCTTACCTTGTACTTCTCAGGAATTTTTTCCCCTATGTATATTCCCTTGAAAGGTTCCTCCATCTGTTTGGTATTTGACTGCTTGAATGAGCCTCTGTTTCCTGGGGGATGTGGCCCTTTCCACATTGGGCATTATCTGTTTTGTCTTTAAAAATGTACCAGTGCTGTAAATTTGAGAGTAATGATTTATAGTCCAACTGCTCCTAATTCTCTCATTACTAGTCAAACAAGGACTTCTTCCAAATGTCAGATAACAGATGGTGAAGAGAAATTTTATTTCCAGATCTTCCTAGACTAACATTAGAAGTAGCATGAAAAAAGGGAGGAGAGGCCAGAGCTGGACACAGATTCTAAACATACTTGGTTTTAATCAGCATTTAAAATCTTCTCCTATTTTGGTCAAAATATCGTACTTTAAAATCTGATTCAAAGTTGATCAACTATTTACTACTTCATAAAGTTCATCTCTTTTGTTTTTAAGATGTAGTGATGTTACAACACAATTTCTACCTTTTAATAACAAAAACCCCCAAACAAGCTACATTATAACATATGTATTTATGTTTTTCTTAGCAACAAGTTACTGTTACTACAGTTGTAGCAAAGTGGAGATAAACAGCTGAAAAATGCCTATGGGATACTCTTCATAATCCAGGATTTGATGTAAAGTCAAGAAACTTTAATTAATATTAAACATTGCATCATGTAAAAGGCAACTAGTACTTATATTACAGCTATACTAAAGGACAATATATTTTTGTTTGTCTGTATTAGATTATTGCATGGCTTGTGATTCTTACCCGTTGTGAAATCTTTATAACTGACTTCACAATTTTCAGTCTTTAACAAAGATCTTAACATATTTTGATGTTCTTAGGAATTTTACTTCAATACATACTGACTAATTGTTAATTACTGGACATTTATAAATTTTCTTGACCTTGATTTTAAAGGAAATTAAAGTAATTGATTATGATAATAACCATAACAACCTGATCATATAGTGGAAGACATCTTAATGTATATTTCTTACTATCACAAAAAAAAGGTTGGTGTGTAGAGAAAAAAAAGAAAATTCTAAAGAAAGTCCTATCTAAGAAATGCTCGTTACTGCCATGTTAGAAGCCAAACGATTCCAAGAGTACCTGAATTCCCCCGGGAGCTGTGAACCAAGACTGGCTTGATTGTTCATCTGCTTTTTCTGGTGCATTTGCTGAGTTGTTGTGTTTAGAGAATGAGGAAAATGTTTGATTTGCTATTAGAGTTAGTGCTGGAGATTTTAGTATGCATTCTCATTTTTATAGCAAAACTCTTGTGACTTGGAGGCACTCGCCTTTTGCCTGTTCCCAGTGCACATCCCTCAGGAGGAAGGAAAATGTTCTGTCTCATTTTTGGGCAAACCCTGGCAATATCTCCTTCTCATTAGTGGAATCTCAATCCCTTCTTTGCTACCCGGATGGGAAAGATTTAAAATCTGTTTAAGTAATTTAAACAACAGCAGGAATTTTTCATATTTTTCAGCTGCCTCGGCCCAAGCGTGTCCTGTTTTCCACCAAATCCTTGTGCTCTCCCTGCATCCCTCTCTGAGGCCGGCAGATGCTGAGCCTGTGTGTCAGCCCTCCAGGGATGGAGCCATAAATGTCTTCCTCAAAACCTCAGCCAGCACCACTCCCCCCAGCAAAACTTAATGACTTCACACAGAAATCCAAACACAAACGAGGCCCCTCACAAAGAGCAGTTCCAGTTGTAGTTTACTCGTCCTTGCTCGACCTCAGCCTCCTGCAGCCAGGGCAGAGCTCTTTAAAATCCATGGATTCTGGGGGTGGTGCTCAGGGCATCTCCCTGACAGGGGTGAGAGGCATTGGAGGAAAAAAGCCAGCCCTGAACAACCATTTTATGTGATCACCTTCTACAGAGTAGATCTGTGACCAAAAAAGGGATCATTTCCTGTTCAATTGAAGGAAGGCACAATTAGGAGGATTGAATAAAATAAGTCAAACTGCTGTGAAATGCACAGCCTGAAGGGTCTGTGCACTGTTGTGGGTGACAATGGGGAATTCAGTTTACAGCACTTGGTACAAAACTATGCAAGACTCGTGGTGTTATGTGTTTTGTCAGTGCTCACGAGCTGGGGCAAAACTGAATATGTGGTAGAAAGCAGTGGGTAAATAAAAAGATATGAGCTGGTTTTGTTGGTTTGGTTTGTTAGGGCTTTTGTTGCTGAAAACTCAGGTTTTAGAGCTGATCCTGTGCTGGGTGAGAACCCAACTCATGATTTCTGTGTGGCTGCTTGGCAGGACTGTGTTTGTTACCAGCACAGTGTTGCTGTAAATGCTGCTCACACCATCCTGAGTGGTGAAACAACAAAAACCATGGAATCCTGGACTCACTGGGGCTGGAAAAGACCTCCAAGACCATCGAGCCCAGCTTTGACCAAACACAACCATGGCCAAGAACCCACTGTATCAATGGTATGTTCTGAAGGTTGAAAATTTACTGTGGAAATTTGACTCAAGGAAAACATATGAACATATTTTCTGTTCATTTTAGTGATACAGATAAATATAAAACTCAAGGGGGAAAAAAAGTTTGCTCTGTAAGGTTGTATACACTGCTAATAAATAACAAATGAAATCAGATTACAAATACCAGATCGTCAAACAATGAAATTCACTTTCCTTCCACTGATTTAAGCAAGTATTAAATTGATTTAAAGGCAGCTGTGTCAGCTTCTATCACCAAGGGGTTTGGTTCTGAATATCTAAGAACTTGATTTCTTCAAGTCTTTTATATTTATCACTCACATGGTGCACAGAGAGGCTGATCATGTCTCAGCAAAGTGGAGTTTGCCAGACAAGTGAACAAAACCCAGATCCCTCACCACATGACTCTGGTTTAGATCATTCTGTGTGGGGACACATATGGATAGGGAAGTACATTTTTTCATATGTATACTAAAAATTATTAAAAGAAACGTATATTTTATATGTGCATGGAAATAAAATTATATGGCTTACACAGGCAACTTATTAAATTATATATATAAAATATTAAAATGAAATTACCAATTCCTTCTGGCTTGATCCCATGCCTTGTCTTTGCTCCCTCATATATTCATTCATCCTTCATGCTGGCTTGGCCCTGAAGGACCAGGGTCAATAACCAGAGAGAGAGTAACTTCTCTAAATCTCAAATTACAATAATCCAGGATTTAAGAAGCAAAATGGTACCATTACAGTATCTCTGGAGAAATAGGTCAGAACTGCAGTTCATCTCACCACTGCTACCAACAAATGAGGTCACAATTTGCTTTCTTTTACTGTGCTGTTGCTTTAAAAGAAAAGAGCTTATTTTTTTGTATTGATAAAGGTAACGAATTCCCAGGCAGCAGCATGAGAAGAGCAGGAATTAAATCTCTGGTCTGAATGGCCTTGGGTATCTAGTCCCACACAACACAGGCACAACATGTCAAGGCTCTTTTAAATATTTCTTTTGCAATCACCAACATTGCTCCCATCCATTTGCATACAACGTGCATGCAAACATAACAGCGTTTTCCAAACACCCTCAGTGTGAAGGATAAAAATGCAGGCTCTTCTCCCTCACATAATGTGCATGCTCTGGGTACTTCTTAGAGTGAAGTTGTCTCTGCAGAACAACTAAAGGCAATGAAAAGAAGGATCCCAGCATTTTCTGTAATTGCTTTTGCGGAATGTAGTCATTCAAGGAAGAATTTGTGCATCTGGTAAAGGCAGTGTGACTACAAAAAAATACAGCCTCCCTATAAATTGTGTGTGATCCCTGAGGAAACTTCAGGAAACAGGCCATTGTAATGCAGATTTGCATGGTTCCCTGAAGGATACTGCACTTCCACAAATCCTCCCCTGAAGAGATTTAGCTTTTCAACAGTTTGTGCTCAAGTACAATTAATTTTGATGGCCCCTGCATGATTACAAGTCTAATGTTTAGTTTTGCTATCAATTATCACACAAGCCTCTTCCTGGGTCACTGCTCTGTGAAGTAGTACGGCTTTACTTACATTGAGCCATCTCCACCCTCTCTATAAATTACAAATTTGGAGCACAATGGTCTCTCTGAACCAGCTGAAGTGTAAAGGAACAGTAATAACAATAAATAAATAGTACACTAATGTTTTTGCTGTCAAGTATTAGAAGCATGGAAGAAATGAATGGGCACCTCTCCTGTTCTATGTCCTGACATAAAAGTCCAAATTTCGTTCAAATAATAGATGTTGATGTGAATACTAAAACTTGTGTGCAGGTGAGCCACTGCTAGAGTGTTGTGTGCAAGTATTTACTAATTAAGGCAGTTTGTTAATGGCAAGTATCTGTACAGGTATTGGTATTTAGGCAATTATGCACCATTTGTAAAAATCGAATCAGCTTGGAGAAGAATCAGCTAGGAGAGAGCTGTTAGTTCTTTTCTGATTAAGAAAGGTTACCCTATCAGGAACCCGGAAAGTTTGCAGTCAAGGTTTTTTAAAGTTTTCTACTTCGATATTCACCTTGATATATACATCATCTATGAAATATTTACAGAGGAAACCACTTAAAACAATGAAATATAAATGAGTCTGATGCATTTCTCTGCCAGGTTTTACCCAGGGCGGTATTTAGGGGTTTATGCAGGGATAGGATTGCCTAATGAATCTGGCCAAGTGGAATCAATATGAGAGTAATTAATTTAACTCCTTCTTTTTATTTTTCAATGTGACAGATTTATGATGGGGCATGAAAGAAACATGAAGCATTACCATTTCCTCTCTACTGGAGGCAGACTGGATAGATAAAGATAACTGGAGTTTCCTATATGACACAAGGCTCTGCTGGTCAGAGAGGAAAGCTGTGACCTAAAGGAAAAGGCACGAGGGAACAAGGAAGAGCTGGGAAGAGCAGGCCAGCAGGCTTGGTTATCTGATTGCCTGCAGCCATTCCAGGGGAACCACGAGCAAAGGACAGCTGTCACTGGGAATAACCATAGCATTTGGGGCACTTCCCCAGAACAGACAGTGAGATTAGACCTCAAAATCACAGAACAAGCACACATTGTAGCTGCTCGGGTTCTTCACATTCACCTTTATTTGACCCACTTATGGCCCATTTGAACTGCTGCACTCAGAAAGAATAATTATTGTCCCAAAAGCTACAATTTTGTTTTCTCTTTTATTATTTTCCCCCCAGATATCCTCCTCTTCCTTCTCTCCTTTCCTTTTTAATGTGAAAGGACTCTAACAGCTGTACCAGCTGCTGAAATGGAGAAACCAAAGCAATAACAGCATTTAAGCCACCACATGTCCATTCGTTCTCTCTCTTTTTGCATTATTCTTGACTATAAATATTTTTGAGCGTTGTCTCTGTGGCTACATGCACAAGTTCCCTTTAGGTTTATGCTCTAACAGCTTAGTCACCAATATAGTGAAAACCAGAAAGCCTAAAAACCCCTGACAGTTCACATCAACTCAAAAGCTGCTCCACTGACATTTGATAGGAGATCATTGCAGTAGCAATATTTGGAACACAACAGGAATTAAACAATCATTTTACAACATTACAACAATCATTTTCCTAAAAGAGTGCAAAGATAGCAAACTGTGTGCCTATGTGTTATGCTTTTCTTTTTTAGTATTCATTTCCCCTCTCAATGATCAAACTAATGGAAGTATTAAAGCTCGTGAACAACTCTGGTAGTTTCAAATTAGACCACTTCAGTTTGGTGAGCACTTTCAATTGAAAGGACACGCTCCAGCAATTCCTCTCGACCAAATACAAAATACTTTCCTTCACAGCTGCCCAGAATAATACAGGATTTGAGCTCTCTTAACTCTTACTCTCCAAACTCCAAGGGGAAAATATTATTGCATGCTCAGAGTCATTACAGTGATTCCTGCCAAGCTATGAAAAAACCCTGTAGTTTTACTGGTCTGTGCTGATAGTTCCTGAGCAACACTGGAGATTTTGGGGGGTTTTGTAGATGAGTGTTTCTGAGCATCTGTGCAGCCTGTGTGTGAGCGGCTGGGTGACCGTGTCACCCTGCACCAGGCTGTACCTGCTCCAAGGCTTGCAGATCTCATTGGCAGCTCTGTTTATTCCAAAGGCTGTTCATGTTTGCAGTAGCTAAAATAGCCTTCCAAGCCAGCAGGAAGAGCCTGCTCCAGGGGAGTGCTAAGGTGCTGCTGGAGGAAGAGGAATGGAATCTTTCAAAGATGTAAAACTGCATTTTGAACACTCATAGACAATGAACGGAAGTCTTGTAACATTTTAGTAAAGCACAATGAGAGTTTACAACCCAATGAGTGCCTCTGCATCTCACCTGCCTGGAAATTTCTCAGGATTTCAACCAGATAGGCCAACTTTTTCCAAGCATTTCTCCTACTGAGAACGAGCAACTGTTGAAAAACATCACCACTCCCAATCAACTCCCACACCTTCCCAGGAAAAACACACTTGATTATATGAAATAGATCAGTATTAGAACACACTTACTACACATGGTGGAGGAGAATGCTGGGCAGTTTTTGCCTGTTCCAACTCATTCCCTTGGCTACTGCACTCCATAACACCAAATCCTGTGGAGCTGCTTGGGGCTTTTGCTGCATTAAGGTGCTGCTTTCCTGTTGTACCTGGATTCTCCTTGCTCCCACAGTGCCAAGCCTCTGGTTTAGCCCAGGAGTGGGAAGTCAGAGCCAGCAACCAACATCACTAACAGGAGATACAAAGTGTCCACACTGGGTACTCATCCCACCAGCACCTCCCCACTGGTTTCAAAGTCACAGCAAAATAAATAATATAGAACAAACCCTTCCTGGAGTTACAAGGGACTTGTCAGGCAATATTTCACCTGTGTGTGATTTTGTACAATCACTGTGTACACAAATCAAGCCTGACAGTTACATCAATGCAAAGTGACCGTAATTGGACACAAGCAGTCTCTTAAAACAAAAGTAAATTATATAGATACACGTAAATAAGTCCTGAGGGTACCCTTCACCTCCACTCAGCTCTCCTTCCACGGTCCACTGCTTTAGAGTTTTCAGTCCTTACACCATTACTTTCCATTTTCTGCATGGATTATTTATTTTACATTAAAAAAAAAAAAAAAGCCAAAGGAAAAAGAATAAAAGTAATACCTTAGCAAAAGATGAAACCCTATGTTCCTTCTTTGTGATGTTAAATCCACTCCAGGAGCAAAAAAGGTTATTCAGTCTCTTTTATCTTGAAGATATTGAGTAAATTATATCTCTGCCTTATCAGGTGAGTGATTTTCATAATTCATGGATACTTCACAAGGAACTTAACTGAAGTCTCTGAAAAACATACAGCCCCGAAAAAAGCATTAGCAAGAGGGTAGGATGTGTGAGAAATAAATGAATAAATAAGACCCAAGTTGTTATTCCTGTATGAGAAGCAAGCACTCAGCCCTCTGCAGCCAGGATGTGCTGCCAAACCAAGTGGATTAAGAGACCAAAAGGGATTTTTTGTAAGTTTTGTAAGTTGACCAATATAGCATAATTCAAAGATTTCATACTGACTGAATAAAAACTTGTAAGGAAAGCTACTGTTTACCACAGAAGCTGGCTCCTGGTGATTTGTGCGTGTGTGCATTAGGGCACAAGAAATAATTTTCTTTGAATGCTGACATTTTTACAGGATTTCTTCAAGCACGTGCTAACTTTACTTACTACTAACACAGTATGTGTGCAACCTCTTTTCTTGGAAGATAATATAATAGCTGGAAAAAAATGTATACTCCCTCTTGCCAGTGTTTTCCCCAGTGCTCTCCATGGCTTGCTTTGTATTATTTCCTGAACAGTGAACACTTTTGCATGGCTATCTCCTAACTGTCACCTGCTTTTACTTTAGTCATTCTGGAAGACTTGGGACCTGGGTTTAATTGTTTGTACACCCAATTCAACTGGTAACTCATAACATGCAGATCAGCTAAGTGACAAAAATAAAAGGTCAGGACAATCAGGAAAATTTTTAAAGAGCATTATTTACTGCAATCAAGTATTTGTTAATACTCTGCCCTTCTACATGATTATTATTTTCTGTTTTAAAGTCATTCATTGCAAGAAGATGATATCTCCTGTTCCTGAAATACCTCAAGAATATTAAAATACCTTAAATAAGAAATACCTTAAGGTATTTTCTTAGGTTTAATATATTTGGGAAGGTTGTGTCAGAAGCGTATTAGTTGACTTTTATTCCAGTTTTATTCCATTTTGAAGTTTTACTCAGCAATTAATTTGCCTCATGAAATTAATATTATTTCAATATTATATAATAGAAGCTAGTAAGTCAGGGTTCTGCATAAAAATTACTGACAAAATTACTGACAAACCCTTTCCTGCCATGTCTCACTGTCCACAATAACACTGCTATACAGGTATTTTTTTAAACTGTATGAGACCTCTCTGATGGTTTCACCTACATCAACATCAGTGGGCTAAATAGCAAGTTCAGGGTTATGTGGTTATTGCAGTTGCCAGGATTAGAAAAAAAAAATCAGTCATTTCCAAAATAGAAATGAGAAAATTCAGGGAGACCAATAAATAAGTAACACCTGTACTGCCTAAAAGCAAAATAATTCTGAAAGTAATGAGCTTAAAAAGTGCTAGCTATATTGCAAACTTGAAGGCAAAATGAGATGAAAGCCCAAGAGCAGAGCAGTGATTCCAGCACAGGTGTCAGTGCACAACCCTGGCTGTATGGCCTGTGTTACCTCCCCTTTAGGGGCATCCTGAGCAGCCTTAAAGCTGCAGCAAGGCTTATCCCAACCAAAGCTGAGGTTCTGCATCATCCAAGGGACACTGGCACACAGGGTGAATTCAGCAGTACAGTTCTGAATTGCTCTTACTCCCTGTAGATTTTGGGCTGCTGCAATGAAGGCCTCTCTGGTTTTGTGGCACGGTCACCATGGCTTGGCCTCTCCAAGGCAGCCCCACGGCTCCTCCATGGTGTCTTCTCCACAGGGATAATCTCCTGGCCAAAACAGGGTGCTGAGGACCCCTTCCATCTCAAGGGCATTTTAGATAAGGTGACATTCAAGAACTTGAAGCAGTAACAGAATAGGTGTTTCGTGCACTGATGAGGCCAACACACCTGTGCAGTAACACTGAGCAGCTCAAGGGGCTGCCTGCAAGAGTATTCACAGGAACACAGAACAGTGTGGGTTGGAAGGGACCTTACAGACCCTCTATCCCACTCCCTGCCATGGGCAGGGACACCTTCCACTGGCCCAGGTTGCTGCAAGCCCCATCCAACTTGGCCTTGGACTCTTCCAGGGATGTGTCCTGGGTCACTGTACCCCAGCAAGGCTCTGCTGAAGGGAAAAGCTGGTGTTTGGATTTGCTCTGAACGTCCCTGCAGCTGTGAAACGTGGATGGCAGTGCTGCTGGAACCAGCTCTCTTGTGAGGTTTCCTGTACTCTCTGCTAGCAGTACTGCCAAGACTATTCCTAAGACAGCTTTTTTGCAGTGACTTGGAATTTCACACTCTAGATGAAAGCAATTCAAAAGCAAATTGAGAAGCAGAGTTTAAAATAAATAGAGTATTTCAGATTAGTTTGTTAGACTAAAGAAATGAGCAGGCTTAAAGGGAAAGATTCCTTCTTTTGGAATCCAGAATGCATCTTACACATCCAGAATGTCTCTGGATCTCTGCCTATAGCTGGAAACAACTGAAGTGGTACAGTAGCTTACCTGGCTTATCCATGTTTTGAAAAAGCACTGTCCTCTCTTAGCCTGGGGAAATGAAGATCTGTAAGGATTTTATCCCTCTGTATGAACTCCACATCTGGCACTGTATCTTGTTTTCCCCACAAAACTCCAGGCAGGAGATAGCTCAGCTCCCCACAACCTGCAGAAAAGGTCACTGTCTCTGGAGAAACCTCCCAAAGCAGCCTCCAGTCCATGCGTGTGTGATGCCTCACATGGGAACTATTTCCATCTCCAGCTTCCCCGAGGACATCTGTTTCACTTCTGACTTTTTTTTGTACAAACCACCTCTTCGTCAGCAGCTGAAAAACAAGGAGACATGTTGGAGTCGGCTCTGGAACTGCTCCCGAGAGTTTGCATGTGCCTCATGCCAAAGAGTTCCAGTGCTTGGGTTTCATGTGGAATACTGTCTGTGGTGTCACCACAGGCACAGCTTCCAAGTCCTGCAGATTTAATGAGCCTGAGCACACTTCTTGCATCCCCAGGCATAGCAGCTGGAACCTGAAACAAATATTCCGAGTTTCATTTTCCAAGGCTGGTATGTAGAGAGGGCCTAACACGAGCCATCAACACCCAGAGGTCACTGATCTAGGAGGATTTATGGGTGGAAAAGTAGAGGTGCCCGAAGTCTGGGGTCAGGAGGCTTAATACAACTGTTTGTCTTACTATGAGAGTAACTTTCTTTACACTGTATCATAACACAAGTGCCTTGGATTATCTTTTGTTGCCTAAATATCTGGTTTTGTACTAAATACACACATAGACAGTGATTGAGAATACATCAGTCATCTGCTCATATAAAAATCCACATGAATGCTTTTGTTATTTGGAGTTCTTC
This sequence comes from Lanius collurio, assembly GCA_020086605.1. Lineage (NCBI taxonomy): Eukaryota > Metazoa > Chordata > Aves > Passeriformes > Laniidae > Lanius > Lanius collurio. Next base: position 5,983,710 of record JACBWW010000034.1, on the reverse strand, counting down.
ATTCAGAACTGGATGAAGAATCAACATCTTTCCTGCTTTTCAAGCCAATTCTATCTGTATTTTTTCCCAAAGGCTGAGTGTGTAAAGCCAGAGCCTTCATTTGAAGGGAACTCTGTCATTATCTTCCATCTCCTGTTTCTTTATTATTCTACATTTCACAGCCCCGAAACTTATAGGTCCACTTGAACAATCCTTGGAGCATCTTCCCTTATTCCAAGGGCTGGTTATTATTCTCCCAGAGCTGCAGAGAGCTGGTACCAGATGCAGTCCCACCTTTTGTCTCATGCTCCTCAGGTGCCTGTTCTTCACAGGAGCTGCTGCTAAATTTCTCTATGAGGAATACAGGAGGAAGAATTCACAGCCAAAGTATTCACGGAGAATATGAAAAGAAGTATTATACTTTTTGGGGAAGAACACGTCTTGGGCAGGAATGAGAACGAATCAGAGTGAATAATTTTCACTCACTGAACTTAGTACAAGAATGGGGGGAAAGGGGTGAGTGTGAAGACACTTCCCTATCTCATTCTATAAAGTACAGCTAAACCTTCTCAGGGCTCCTTTAAAAGCTGTATGAAGCATTTAGTGCAGATACAGCTTCTGTACAAGCACTCAGTAGAGCAAAATCATACAGCCCATGTAAGAAAACCCATGGCTGATTCAACAGTAGTGGCAAGACCACCACTGTGTCCCCAAGTGCCATACCTCCACAGCTTTTAAATCCCTCCAGTAATTATGACTCAAATAAAGCCATGGCTGTGAGAACATCTGAATAAAGAATGTTTTCATAAAAGTTACTCTGGTCATTCTGGAGAGAAAGCACCTTCAAGAAGATCAAAAGGCAACCTGGCACCCCTCTAAACTGGAATCCTTTGAAGAGAATGAGCCTATTTGATGACAAGGACCAAGAGCTGAGGGGGAGGGAGGGGAACTGAACACGGCAGGGGTAAAAGTTAAAGCAGAAGACCAGCACATGCCCCAGGATTTCAGTGCCAAGTGTTGAATACTTGCCCAGCTCCGTGGTTCTGTGATGAAGTAATAAATGCAGCTGTCTCCAGAGAGGTCGGGTAAGAGTGTTTACCCACGGCCATCCTGCACTGACTCATCTCCACACCATGCTGCTGCAAGTTGGCCTCTGCTGGGGAGGAAAGCTTGGCAGGAGAAGGTTCCTCTCTTGCTCAAGGTCTTTGTGCTGACTAGCAAGGGCCAAGTTCCCCAGCAGGGCTAGAAAAGGTGCCAGGATGCGTAACTCGGTGAGCTTTGCTTTTCTTTCTTGGTCACAAAAAGGAACTGCTGCCCTGCACTGCACAAGAGGTGAATACCAGCCCTTTACCTATGAGGAAAAAGGGAAGAGCTCCAGAGAGGATCTTACCAAGGACTCCTCTGACATGCTAGCCCAGAGTCCTCCTCCCTGTCCCCCATTTAATTTAAAATAAAAAGAATGACTTCACCCTTTCTTTGGAAAAAAATAATAAACTACACAGTATTTTAATGACAAATCCTTACTGAGATGAGTAATGCTTTGTTGGAGAGTAGCAGCTGGACTAGGAGTTTTTTGTGTTTGGTCTCAATTTATGCACACCTTCATGCGGAACATAAATAATTATAAAATGATCTGAGGACTAGACCAGGAAATTAAAACAACAATTAGGAAGAGGGTGCACACTTCTAACGATCTGAGTAATTAAACATTGGAACAATTCAACAAGATTGGGGTAGATTTTCCATATGGCTTAACATGTTTGTACTTAGACTGCTTCGTAACACATATCTGTAGCAAATTTATAAACACGGTTTGGTAACACACATTTCTGCTTCAACTTGCAGCAAGAGCACAAATAGATTTAAAGTCATTAACAGGAAGGCTAATAGAAAAAATGAATCACACCATGAGCCACGCTGGTGATCCCACCCACCTTTCAGACAACACAGGGAGAGTTCAACCAATCTCTAAAAGGGCAGATTGGAATAGAAATGACAAGAAAAATAATATTCATAAGAGATTTATAATTAAAGCCCAAGATTCATTTCCGTTGGAAACAGATGGCCAGGCAAAGGCATTGGGGATAATTTAGCTAAAGCCTGTGCTTCAACTTGCTAACAAAAGGATGGATTTAATCTTCCATCTAGAGGGTAACCTGTTTATTGCGTAGTACAGATCAGGAAACATCCACACTGCTTAAAAACTGACACGCTCACAGGGCCAGTGCCCAGCCAGCACTGCTGGGAACAGCACTGCTGCTTCCACAGAAAATGAATTCAAACTGCAAGGGAACAGAACAGCAAACAAGACTGGTAAAATCCCAGGGAAGAGTGAGAGACTGAGGGCTGGGTGACTCAGGAGAAACCTAATTTGGTGATAGTGGGTGGGAGATGCTAGAGATGGCACGGTGAGTAAATGCAGTGCATTCTATGGACAGTAAGAGGTTTGTTTTCCTTTGTTTCTTTAAGGTAAACTAAGGAGTCATTTACAGTATTGCAGGATAAATCTCAGCACTAGAAACACACTTCCATACCTGGGGAAATTTTCTGTATCAGGAGACAATACAGAAGTGAGTCCTTGACATGGCTTTTCCACTGGGAATACAAGAGAAGTGTTGATAACTCTACACCTGAACTGGCTTTCCTTCCATCTACCCTCCCCACAACGAACAATTTTGGTTAACTACTGCCACACCCACCTCAGTAATTCCCCAAATGCCCCTTCAAGCCAGTGTGTCTCTCACCTGGACCTGTGCACAGCAGGAATTACAAACTCTCAAACCTGCTCTACTCTCATTATTAAAGCTGTTAATGTCTCCTGCAGTACTGACTCCCCTGCAGAGCAACTCGACTTCTGTTTATATGTTCTGAGAGTACTTGGTGAAAAAAAAGGGTATAAAATACATGATTTTGGGGGAAATAATATCACCAGGCAATTACTGACTGAATAATTCTGGAATTAGAACAGAGACTGAGTGAATTTCCGCCTTCAGCAGTGACAAACCAGCATGTTGCACTTGGAACCTGGAAAACCAGAATGAGGATTTGACCCTAACTATAGAAATGAAGCAGCTATTTTATGGCACTGATTACACACCTCTAAGACCTTCAACATGTTCTGTTGGGAAAGGCAACCACTGAAACACTCTCGCCATGCATGAGACCCTGAGGGCCATATCTGAATAAATATAGTACCTCTGATTTCCATTAGTGGGGAATTAAACAGAGCTTACCCTCTGGAATTAGGAAATTGGGGGAAGTGACTTGTGAAACTATAATTCTTAGAGAAGGACAGGTGCATTTTTCCTGAATTAGACATTATAGGCATGGCTGCTGTGAGCGTATTACGGGATATAAAACATAATGAGAAAGTTTATTCTGTATCCTTTTTCTTTTTTACATTTTCACCTTCTGCTTTGCACAGGGAGCTTTTATAAAATGGCTGTATGGGTTGAGACAGAGAATGGAAATGCTGTGAGAAAACATTAAATCCTTTTTCTGAGATAGTTTCAAACTTGAGTGTTTGTAAGTTTTTTTTCTTTCTAAGAATAAACAACATCTAAGGAGTAAAAGACTGCTTCACACAGAACAACAAAAATAACCACAAGCTCCACAGCCAGCTGTGGGCCTTGGAGTGCCATCCCGAGCCCGGAGCAGCAGGGGATGCTCTAGGCTCAGTGCAGCCCACAGGGTTTTCTCCTCAGGAGGTGGTATTCTTGTACATCATTTGAAGGACACTAATACTGGAATATTTTATTTACTTTTGATGTCCACATTTTTCACCTGGAGAAGGTGTGCAGAAAACCTTCTGCTTCTACTTGGGAACTGGAGAAAGTGCCATACAATGATTAGACTCCAAGGAGCCAATCTGTTCAGCTTCTAAAAAAAAATATTCCAGGTTGGAATACAGATGTACAATCATGACAGGAAAACACCAGGTACCAAAGGACTCTTTGTCTTGGGGATAAAAATAACATAAAGCTGCGATCTGTAGCCACACCAAAAATCAAACTAGAAAGAAGCCATTTATACCTTTAACTCAGATATTAACTAGTGCAAGAGGTTTACAATGGGAAGCAATGGATTTTTCATATTTTTCTGACCTAAGTCAGAACTGGATGCTTTTCTCCATGGTGGTTCAAGAAACAGCTAGCTTCTAGTTAAACAGAATTTCCTGAGTTCAAGCAATAAAATGGGAATTGAAGACAAGGATAAGAAACGGCAATCTGAATACTGTACCTTTAGCAAGACACTGTGTATTTCACAAGGCTACTGTGTAAGCTGTCAGGACAGTGAGAATGGTTATTGTATGCTTATAAATTTAGCTGAATTTAGGATTATGCTATAGGAAATGCTTCCTGTGTGCCTCTGAGGAACAACCATGGCTAACCCAAGAAAGACATGATTCCACCTGGATTTCAAGGACTGTCTCCTAGTTCACGCTGGTCTCTGGCATGAACAAGAAAGAAACAGATGTCAGTGGGATCTCAGCCCACTGAGAATTTTCCACTGATTTTAATATAAGCATCCCACAAGTTCAGTCAGGCCGTGGGATAAGAAAGTGATGGGAGAGAAGGACAGGAACCACAAAAGCTACCACTATTCATCTCAACTCGCTCATTACCTGGGATAACTGCTGGATCTTGGCATGCTCACAGGTTAAGGAGTTCAATGACTGCTGGTGAGGGCTCTGGGGCTGCAGCAGGGGAAGCAGCACGGTGTGTTCCTCCTCACAAAAAACAGGCACTTCTTGTTCTTCTCTGCTGCCATTCCGTGCAGGGGCTTTCTAAGCACACTTTCACATCCAATGTTGAAAGCAGAATTAACAGTATGGACTTTTTCCATGCAAAGAGAAGAAAAAAAAATGTAGCAGCACAAAAACCTCAAAGAAATCACATCTAAAGACAAAAGGCTGCAAGTTGCTGAAGTCACCTGGGCTGAAGGCCAGCGCCATGTGCTCCCAGTGTACTTTTTCAAACCCTTCTTTGTGGATTTCTTCCAAATTCTCCATAGCCACACAGTAATAAGAGATCAATTATTTAGGTGTATTAGAAATGGGTCTGCTAAGAGATTGCTTAGGTGTCACATGAGGGCCTAAACAAACACCACTGACCCAATATGCTTTTTATCACCATTAACTATATTCCCCTCCATTCAGAGTGACAAAATGTAATGGAATCTGCTGATAAAAACCAAAATAAAACTGGAACGAATTACTGTAAAAAAAGTATGCCGTGAGAGAAAGACTTCAGAATGTTGCCCAAAGGTAAGACATTCCCAGTTATGTCCTTCAAGCTTTGCCAATATTCAGAGCTTTGAAGGTTGTTTCTTTAGAAGAAAATTGATGATGATATATGAAGCATTTCTTTAATGGCATACAGTTAGTTCACTGTCCCAAAATGCTCCTTTTAAGCAATATGCAATTTCTTCATTCAAAGTCTGACAGCTGTCACAGCTTGGTGCTCCTCATGTTTTCACAGGGCCAGACTTCCCCTCCTTCTCCAGCCATCTTAAAAAACACAAATACATCTCGGTTATCTAAAAAGAATTAGTCTCTTGCTTCAGATTTTGGCAAATCCATAGAGATGTTCTGTAAGTAGTGATGCCCATTTCCAAACTGTGCCCTGCACACTACTTATACAGAACCCTTCCTTCACTCAGGGTAAGGCTTTGACTTTCTCCTGCAGTCCATTCCATGCTAGCTCAGCTCAACCAGCAGAATCAAGCTGCATTTAATGAGGAATAAATACAGCCTTGCCAAGTAATGCTCAGAAGTGATCTTTTTAAGCAAATCTAGGGAATGACAACAAACATCATGGCGTGCACTGATTTCAGGTGATTAAATACTTGACTTTTACTGAGACTGATGTTCATGCAGAATTATAAAGAAGTATTTTTGAGGCTACATTGGTATGACATTTCAGGACCCTGTTCTCTCCTCGTTATGGAAATTCACAATAACAGCTGTTAACCAGTCCTGTTACTTCAGTCAGAAGCTAAACTTCAGCAACGTTGCCCTGATTATACCTGAAATGAATGGAATTTATGGAACAACTTTTAACCATATCATGGATTATACTTTGTTTGCACCATTAATTCAAACCCAGGTACTTAATTATATATATTCTTCCATGCAGTTATGTGTATTTATATTTGTTTTTATTAGCTTGTTTGGCAGAGTTGAAAAAGGAAGCATAATTCAAGAAAAAAGAACATTTTTTGTATTTTCACATTTGATACAAATCCTCCACTTCACAAAAGACCATGACTTATATTTCCCAGAAAGGAAATCATGCATTTTATTGAGTACTCCTCTGAACAGGAATGGGATGCTCAAGTAGATCTTGTGTTATTTAACTGCTAAATTAAATCTTATGCTCTTTTTTTTCCCCATGGGAATACACATTCTCTGCCTGTACTTGGAAAGGAGAAAATAAAAGATGGAGAATGGCAATAGAAAAGCTCCTGCTGTCCCAAGAGTACAGCTGATTGAGTCAGCAGCAAACAGGCACATTGTATGTCCAAGTGTCTTTGTCTGAGCTAATGTTATCTTTCGGACAAGTGGACCTAACAGTGGTTCTATAATTAATAGTGTCTATAGTATGAAGTAAACCAGATTTTACTCACTTTGCCTCAGTACCGCTGATGAATATTCACTGGGTTTAAAGGCAGATGACAAAAGGAACTTGCATTAATCTGTGAGTGTTACATACTGAAAACCAACAAGTACTTCTTCCAGGACTTGGGTATAGTACACATCAACAGCCAGCAAAGGAACAGTCCTTTGTTTATACATCTCCTTATCTGAAAAAAGAAATCCTATAAAACATACTAAAAGTAATTTTCTTTCTTTCTTGTCTCAGAGATTTCCTGAACTGCATTTGGAGTAGAACCTGGGAGATCCAATACCCCTATTTGCACTGAAGAATGCCACTGGAAGGAATTTAGTTTCTGACATAAAATGGTGGAGAGACCTATGACCTGACATAAAATGGCAGTGACCCCACAGCCTGACACAAAATGGCGGAGTGAACCATGTCGTTACTTAAAATGGCACACTGACTTCCCCCAATGCCCTTACACAAAACGGTGGAGTGACCCAAGGCAGCCACAAAACAGCGGAGTGACCCCACAGCCTGACACAAAATGGCAGAGTGCCCCATGAGCTGACACAAAATGGTGGAGTGAACCACGCCCTTATCCAAAACGGCACACTTACCTCACCCAATGCCCTTACACAAAACGGCAGAGTGACCAAGAACCTGACACAAAATGTCAGAGTCCCCCATGGGCTGCCACAAAATGGTGGAGTGACCCCACGGCCTGACACAAAATGGCGGAGTGACCCCACGGCCTGACACAAAATGGCGGAGTGACCCCACAGCCTGACATAAAATGGCGGAGTGACCCCACAGCCTGACACAAAATGGCGGAGTGATCCCACGGGTGACACAAAATGGCGGAGTGATCCCACAACCTGACACAACACAGCAGTGATCCACAGGCCGCCACAAAATGGCGGAGTGACCCCCACATACACAAAATGGCGGAGGGACCTCACGCCCTTACCCAAAATGGCGGAGTGACCCCACAGCCTGACACAAAATGGAATACTGTTCCCCCCCTGCCCTTACCCAATATGTCGGACTGTGCCCCTCACCCAAAATGGCGCCACGTGTCCGTGTGGGCCCCACAGGGACCATGAGAGCAGAGTGGAGCCCCAGGGGAACCGCAGAGCCAAGGACAGGGCCCGGCCCATGCTCTGAGGGCTCCCCTGCCCTGGATTTAAGGGCAGCTCACACCATGCTGGGTCCCAGGGTGTTGCCTACATACCTTTCTCCTTTTTCTTTCTTCCTCAATCTTCTTCCTAAAATACTTTATAAACCAGACCAAACCAGTCCAGGCAATGCCTCAGTAAGTGCCTTGTTGTGTTTGGGTAAGTTAAAGTTTGGCTAAGTTAAAGTTTACGAAGTTCAAGTTTGTGAAGTGCCTTACTCGGGGTGTTGTTTAAGCCTTGCCAAGTACCTCACTGTGCCCTCACGCTCTAAAGCCTCCAAGTGGGGCTGAGCTGCACAGCCGCACGGCCATCCCCACACATCTCCCAGCACAACCCACAGGAAAACACTGACAGTTCTGGTTTACTCACCGTTCCCAGCACTGCCTTCCACTCCTCTTTACCTGTAGCTGGAGGAGGGGTTTGTCTCCAAATTATGTCAAAATAAATAACAACAACAATACAACAATAATAATAACAATAATGACATCACTGATAATAAAATTTTAAAAGTCACTGATGATAATAAAATGATCTTATCATTAGAAAAGTATTTGTGAAGAGCTTTAAAATAAAATGGAGAAAACCTAGAAAAGACAACATTCTCCTGAAGAACAGGCTGGCCCCCCTGAGGGTGTGGCTGTCACCAAGACCAAATCGAGTCAGTATTAAACCTGCCTTTTCCTTGTGCCCACACAGAGAAAAAGAGAGATAACTTGAGACAACTTTAAAAATCATAAGTAAATGCTCCCCACTGCCACCTGCCCAGCCTTTCTCCAGGTGTCCTTCTCTGTTTACCTATCAAATCTTGCCCGAGACTGGGCTGTAACATATTTGCAGATGTAAGCAAGCTGTGAAATCCTGCTGGGAGGGTGTATGAGCCACTGAGAGCTGTGCAAACAGAGAGTGGGGTTTGAGATCTACGCAGCATCCCTAAAAACCACAGACCGTTGTGTCACTGCAGTGAGAAAACAAGTGCTGTGTGAGAGCAGACGCTGTATTTTCACATCAGGAGCACTTCAGCAAAAAATTCAGGAATGCAGCTAAACTGTGACTATTTTCTACGCCCCTCAAAGCCAACTTTTGCCCACTACTAGATCAAAATACCAAATTCATTGGAAATGTACTCCCACTGTGTACTCTACAAACACTTACTCTTGTGGCACATTTATTTAATACACAGAGAACTGATCCACTGTTCTGCCTTGCACTGGTTACTTTCAAGGGCTCCCATTCTGCCTGAGAGAGAACAGATATAAATAATTATAGAATAAAATGTTGTCAGAATAATGTTCTCTGGCTGCCTTGGTCCAAGGAAAGCCAAAGCCACCATAAAACTTTGAGGGAAAAGGGCAATAATTAATTCTATGAGGATAACACTCTATCACACTGCCTTGCTGCTATTATGCCAAAATAAATTAATTCTCTCTATATATAGTTTAATTAATACACCTAATTTTGGCCTTTTTAAAATTATCTTGGAAAATTAAATGTATTTCCTCACAGATACGAATTTTATATATCACATTTCAGAGTGTAATATCTGAAGATGTTATTCTCATATCTTTTAAGGACATCAAAGGCACATATGAAAAAAAAAGCGAGAATTTAGAGAACATCTGAGTTCCTGATTACTCACTGGCTAGTGTGAATGTGAAGAAAAGCTAGACAGATTTCTAAGAAATTAATTAAGTCATCTGAAGGACCACACAGCATGAAAAACGGTGACAACATTAAACACTTACGCAGATACACGCCATCCTTCTATAATTATTTACATGCAATTATCCAAGAAGTCCATTTCTGTGTTCTCCACACAGTATACTCATTGCAGAAGTAACTCTAAGAGCTGCCTGACTGGTTTCTGTGTTTTGCTAATGGCAGTTTTATTTTGCTTTACAGCTTTAAGTATGCAGTTTGCTGGGGTTTGGCAGCATATACACCTGCAGTTAGCTGCCTTTTGAAAAGGTCAGGAGGTGCTGGAGTGCTGGACAGTTGGGTTTCATTCAGATTTCTGTGTGCACTGATTTTAGGAATGCTCAATTTTTCAATCATAATCCATTTATGTAACCTCTAAGTCAAGAGACACACTGCTGAAAAGCAGGCTTATTTGAAATTTTACCAAAATACATTATAGCCATCCAACAAATGAATCATCAATTTTACTTAACATAACTCATCTTGAGGCTTATATGTGTGTGAGCATTTTATCAATTATCACAGATCACCAGGAATGTGCCACCAGTCCATGTATTCATCATCCATGCAGACACCTTGGAAAAGGGCAGACTTTGAAACATGTCTCAAATTATATATATATTGGGAGAAGAAATTCTGTCCCAGAAGCAAAATGTCATAAAACATTCCTGCAGCAAAAATAAAAGTAATAAAACAGCTTACTTGATTTTGTTTAAAATAAACTAGGCCAGAATTGCTATCTCAGATGCAAAAAAGAGGCAGACTACTTTTAAGAATGCCATAAAAATAAACTATTTTAATAGGTACATAAATAAAAGGTTTAAAGTAGAATTTTCCCCCCAAACATCAAGATGGCCTAGCTTCTTTAGAGAAACTGAACAATATTCACGTGACTCCTAAATTAAATAAACCCTTTGTTACATTCAAAACCACTGGAGGCAAATACATAACGGAGTGACGCACCTGAATTGTTCTCCTTCCTCATCCTAGCGGTGTATACAGTATTTCCTTGGTTTACAGTACTCTGAGGATATGGATCTGTTAAATAAACTCTGAATGACAGGGTGGAAATAAAATTTTAAAAATCAAAGTTAAAAGAATCCAAGCAACCCTGGCACCCACAGGGGTACCTTGCATCAGGCAGGAAGTTTTAATGGAAGAGAAAGAAGGATTGTGCTGTAAAATAAATTATATCTTTTACATATTGTTGTATAGTTATCTTAAAATGTTTAAATATTACATTCACTTTAGTGATGTGTTTTTGTCTATGCCTGTAATAAATTACACATGGCGTGTGCTCGCTGGTCATGTGTTTTACAGCAAATGGGGGGAGCTCGGAACATCTAGGAAATGTCAAAAATATTTCAGATTTATTTAAGATAGACAAAATCTAATTTAAAGCAGCTTTCCTCCTATCATGCCCCCCTCTCCAGCACCTCTAGAAAGTTACCCCAATGGCTTCAATTTTTGCTGTGTTGCATCAAAACATGTCACAGGTTGATGACTAACACTTACTGACCCACGGAAGTTCTCAGGTTTTGTTTTTCCTTTTCCCCTCTGAACCATATGTCAGTCTGAGAATATCTGCCATTAACATCTCCACGCTCTCCAAAGATTCCATCAATTTAAGGAAAGGAACCACCATTTGTCCATCAAAGCTAAGTTTCCTGAAACAAGATGTTATCACTGTTGTTATCTGGAATGTGTCGGTGATGGGTGAGGACCACTCATCTTGCGGAGGAGAAAGTCTGGTCACTCAGAGTGTTAAGGTATCTTGTGCTGGTGAAATCAGAGACAAAATTAAAAGATGACAACTTTCATCCATAGTGCAGAACTGGCATTTCTAGTCTATTCCATCAGATTTCAAGAAGTTGGGCCAGGCTGACTCAGACCTGGACATGGAGCCGGCTTAGAGTTTACCCACCAGCAAGACGTGACCGGCAATGAAACGACTGCCCCTTTTTCTGATTTGCTTTTTTCTTGTTCTTGCTCTTCTTCTGCTTATTCGCACCTTTGCTTTTATCTGATTTCTTTTTCTTCTCGTCCTCCTTAAACCACGGCCCCCAGACTCCTCCGTTGAGCTTGGGGTTACTGCGGGGGTCCTTGGGCGGGTAGCGGACAGGCACCGCTGTCTTGTTGAACTGCGAGAGCCTCCGCAGCAGCTGTTTCACCACCTCTGGGTGCCTGGCAGACAGGTCCACGCGCTCGTAGGGGTCGGCCGTGATGTTGAAGAGCCACACGGTTTTCCCGGCGGACCAGGAGACGCGCTCATTGTGCCAGCGGTTGGGACCCGCGTTGCTGAAGGCCTGCGGAGGCACCCAGTCGCTGTATCCCGGGTTTCCCGTCAGCAGTTTCCAGTGATTCACTCTGATGGCAGACTGAATGGCAGTGTTCCAGATCCCATAGCCAGCGGCCCAGGAGCCATTCTTGGCTTTGGTGTAGATCGGGTCGATGTTGTGCAGGATGTCCACCCGCGGGGAACGCCTGCCCTCGCTGATGGTCTCCCACACGTCATAGCCATCCAGCTGGATGTCTTCATCGATCTGCCCCTCCGCCAGGGTGATCAGCGTGGGGAACCAGTCTGTGATGTGCACCAGCTCCTTGCACACAGACCCTTTGTTTTTCAGGAGGGGGCTGTGCACAAACCCGACAGCGCGGATACCTCCTTCCCAATAGGTGCCTTTGCTTCCTCGGAGAGGCCAGTTACTGCCTCCGGCCATTGGCTGCCCACCATTATCAGAAGAATAAATGATAATGCTGTTCTCGTAGTAGCCATACCTCCTCAGAGCTAGGGTCACGTTGTTTATGGCCTCATCCAAGCAGGCCAGCATGGCTGCGTATCGCCGCCTATTGATGTTATTTATCGAGCGGTAATGTTCAAAATACCTGCCTGGAGCCTGAAGAGGCGAATGGACAGCTTGGTAGGCAATATACAGGAATATGGGTTTCCTGGGGTTATGAGAAGCCAGGATCTGCTGCACTTTCTGCGTGTACATTTGTGTGGAGTAGATGCCGTTGTCGTGGTCCCAGGCGGCGTTGTCATTCTCATACAGGTCATAGCCGCATATCCCGGGGCTGTCGCACTTGAAGTGGGTGTAGTAGTCACCGCTGCCCAGGAGAGAGCCGAAGAAGGAGTCGAACCCCCTCTGCGTGGGCATGCACTCCCTGCGGTAGAACCCCAGGTGCCACTTGCCCACCATGTGTGTGGAGTACCCAACCTCCTTGAGCTTCTGAGGTAGCGTGACGTTATCCAGAGGTAAGCAGTTGGGCTGCGTCGGCCGGATGATGGAGTGCTGCAGCCCCGTGTGGATCTGGTACCTGGAGGCGGGAGGAGACAGGCATCAGGCTGGTGGAGGAAATGCTCAGGTGCAGCGACACCCTAACCCTAACACAAAATATTCCTATGCATGCCACAGCCTTCTCTGGAAATATTTCACAGTGCCTGTGTGTGCTGCTTTCAAAAACTAGCTTGGTCACACTATCAAATCTTTCCTCGCCTCACCGCTGGATGAAACGTTTCCCCCCATGATCTGAGCTGCTCAAAATACCTACAAATACAGGAGCACAGGTACTTTGAAACAGCCTTTTTTCTTCCACATGTCTCCATTTAACAATGACTATAGAAAATTACGTGGATAAATAGAATTTTTACAGTGCCTTGTAACTTGCTAACGGTGAACATATACACAGCATATAAAAATGCTGGGCTTTGAGCGTGTAAGAGCAGTATGTTTAAAGGATGGGATAATAAATTCTGCAGGGCAGTACAGGCTATGTGTAAAGAATACATATGGCCTCCATATGATTAGAAAATGAATCCAGCATGGGTAGCAGTAAGTATCAAAAATCAAGGGCAAATATATTTATATCAGTTTGACACTAAAGGATAGAATGTGACAGCAGATAGTAAACCAAAGACAACTTCTCCCTGAGTGTGAGAAATGGTTCCATTCTCAGTCACACACAGAACAGCCAGGTCCACCAATACTGTGTATCTCCCCCCAAAACCGGTTTTTATTAATTTGTGGTTGCAGGAATTGGGGCTTCTTGACATATTCTGCTGGTGTTGCCAATCTGACTGGCCTCCTGAGCTATCTAGAAAATTAAAACCATTAGGCTCTGCCTGTCCATAAATAACTTAAAGTCTGCTTTCACATGAGGGCTTCCTGGCCAAGATCTTCGAAGGCGCCATAGCTGTCTCTAATGGCTGGCAATGTGTAAGGATTGTGTAACTCCTATTTAATTCTGCAGCTAATTTCCACGGAACCAGAAGCTCCGGTCTCACTAATTGCCTGCAGAAGCTCTGGGTGTTGTGCTGCTCTGGACCCAGCGTGCTACAGTGCTGCTGCTGTGCTCTGCCCCTGCCGGCCCCTCTGCACAGCACTGTCTCTGGGACCAGGCTGGGGACCTGGAGCCCTGCCACCCAATTGTCCCCAAACTCACAGGCTGGTGCTGACAATGCAGGAGATGCTGGAGGAGAGAGTAAAAGCACACCCTGAAAATTACGGGTTTCTGGGATCTACATTTTGTTTTTGTTAAAGAAATGTCATGCACAAGTCCCACATCCCTCCCAGGGTTCAGCTGCAATAATCTCCTCTTAAAACAGGTAAACTACAACTAGGAAAGCCATGCAGTGCCCCATACTTCAGCTCGTTCCGTGTTTGAGACTCCTCAGGGAACTATGTCCACAAGGCATTTCATTTCCTTCCCCTTCTCTTTTCTCCGCCTTGTTAAATCCTTTCAGTAAATTCTCATTTCTTGATCCAACTGGAGAAGTCCTTGTCTCCACACGGCTGTTTTAGTCAATAGTTTCTGCTTTCTTAACTCTGACAGCCTCCTCGATCACAAGGTCAGCTCCCAGACCCAGGTGGGCAGTTTTTCCCCTAATAAGCTCATTTTGCTGCAAGTCAGGATTTTCTCTAAAGGGATCCTGTTGTGACAGAGACCCTTCCACCCTTCTCTAGAAACTGAGAAACTGGACCTGAGGGGAACAGGACACAGAATCTGCAAAACACTGCAAACCAATTTGCCTCTTGGCAACACAGAAAGCATGATAGTCACACGACGTTAATTCCCATCAGGAATTCCTAAAACACCATGCAGATTCCCAGGGAGGGCTTTTCAACTAGAGATCCAAGCCTGAAATTCCTACACAGTTGATCTGACAAATATTGAACCAAAAAATATCAAGAATTACCCTCAGTCATAGAGGCATTCAGCATTGCATCTTGTTTCAGCAGTGCCCTCAGGAAGTTATTCAATATGCTGGCAACAATGCTCATATAACATATATCCATCTATATGTGCATATATTCCCTGCTGCTGTCTTTCTGCAGGAGACTTTGGTGTGTTTCCCAGATGTGTGTGTGTCTGTGTGCTATTTTTGGCATGGCTGTGCTTCAGAATATACCTATAGGCACACAGACAAAGAGATGCATTTTTAAACTCATACATGTAAAAAGGAATCTGCAAACCAATATATTTTAAATCAAATATTTCAAGTGTAGTAATGCTTCAAAGAGATACCAACTTCTGATTTCAGAAAAATGGTCAAGATTTGTTCATTTTTCTGAAAAACATGCCATTCTAATTGATCCATTATGTGCCAATATTTCTTTTTCAGTGAAAGTATTTCATTTTCAAAGGACTTGCAGAGCATTTATAGGAAAACAAAGTAACCCGAGCAGAAGACAGTGATGATATGGAAGCAAATGGAATTAATAGCAATAGGAAAAGTGTCTCAAAACAACGTTTTGCAACTGTTTTTAGACTGTGCAAGAGGAAAAAAAAACCTGGCCCATGCAAAAGATAAAGGGATTAAGAGGCAGATGCTGATTTTGGGGGAGTTCCCTAGCAGATAAAGTCATGAGCTCACCAGCTGCCATGAAACCTCTGTGAGATACATCCTATAGATTTCATCACATCAAATTTTCAGAATAAATTGGTTGAATTTAATCCCAGATGCAGGAAGCAAGTTAGGACTATGAACAGTCTGGAATTCATTATTACACTTTCAGCAGTAGTAACCAGTCAAATCTAAGCAAACGCTGACAGGCCACAGAATCTAATTTAATAATTTTTTAGACTTTGACCTCCATGGGCATTATTTACATACAAGCAATAAACTGCTAAGAGTCTGTATAAAGAGGAGGGGTTCAAGACTTGGGAATATTTATATACATGTGCTGTGCTCTCCTTCTCCCTTCTCCTCTGAGTTTCTGGATCACAGGTATCTCCTTTAGAATACATGAAATCTGAAATTTGAAGAATAAGGAACTAAGTAAAATTTGTGTGAAATGTTCAGCCAATAAGACACCTTTTGAAAATTAATTTCTCCTTGCTACACAGGGATAGCTCTCCTTTGTGCATTCTCTACTCCTGTTTTTATTTTCCTGGTGTGTTATTCAGATGTTCACAGTAAACCCACTGTGATAAGTGTTGCAGCCAAGGCAGCTGCTTGGTGTTGGCTCACTGACACACTGAGCTGTTTTCTTGTTTGTAGGGGAAACTTTAAAGCAATGCCCTCCCTCTGGGAGCATCCTTATGACTTCACAGCCCTTTGCCTCTGGGATGCTCAGACAAATATTTCAGAGGGTTCTTAAAATAAATAAATAAGCAAATAAATCCTCCCTCCTGAGTGTGAGCTCATGATACCCCTTTCCAACACGAGCTCCCTTCCTGTTTTAATTTAGAGTGACACAAAGCTCAGGCAGTGGCTTCCATGTCACTCCTACCTCCAGTCTCAAGGTGCAGAGACCATTAAGTTGCTGTCACAAAGCCTGGATGTTGTGAAGGGATCTAAAACACTTGAGATGGCTCTGAAGCACCACACAGTCCTAGTTTTTTTTCAATGTCATAATGTCCTTTAATTATAAAGCAATTACCTCTCTCAAATACAAGCCCATGATGTGGTAGTTGTTTAACCTGTATTTTACATCTTGTCATTGTGCCCTCAGTCATCCTTGCTGTCAATCCAAGGTCATTTTACAGCATTTAGATTGATACAGGCTCTAAGTGCTGCATGTATGAATAACAGAGAAGGACAGTTTTAATTCAGAAATGGTACTAAATGCTCAAAATGAGTACTTTAATTAGAGAGTAATTAAAACAATAACTGTTTGGCTGCTACCTTAAGGGTTGCCATCAAGTATGTCATTTTTATGAGAGATGTCTTCTTATGAAAGGCAACCATATAATAAATATCCTTCACGTCCCTTAGGTGCAGTCACTGAATAAATTCTTCCTATATGAAAATGAACCAGCTTTCCTAAACTGTCACAGAATTAGGTGGAAAATATTTCACACATGTACATGGCAGGTTTTTATAAAACATAAAGCATAAAAACACCTACATTATTAGCAATTAATGAATTATTTTAGACAGAATGAGACACACTGAAGTTTTGCCCTGTCTGTAAGTGACTATTCTGGGATATTAGGAGACTCTGGGGTGCTGTTCTCCCCAGCACAGCAGAGAACAGAGGCTGGAATGAAGGCACCTCTGCTTTACAAACTGGTATGTATCATGTCCCTGCCCGGCAGGCACGCTGGTCCTGCTCCAGCCTCACTTTGGGAGTACCCGATGGGGGGATTCTTCAGCATGCAATTTCTAGACTCCATTTATCTCCTTTTCTTCTAGTTGTTTTCTCCTGCAAAAATGACCAAAGCAGGACTAAAAATTCATCTCTAACTAACCCACAGAGTCATTTTAGGTTTCTTTCCCTTGTAACATGGTGATTAGGTGTCATATCCGCTGGGATCTGTTGTTGCTGAGAGCCCAGAGCTTGGTGGCGAGGTCTGGATTTGTGGTTGGCATGCAAAGCATTTAGTCAAATTGTTTTCTTTCCATGTCACTCCCATGTAGACACGAAACCACGAGCACCGATTATGCAATCACACATTTTCCCCCTTTTTCCTAAATGAATTACAGTGATAAAGCTGGAAACATTGTGCTCTGTTTCCACAGCTGCAGCAAACTGGGAGCAAAAAAACCAATAGCTGCATACACACATGTGTGCTCCAGCTGCTGCCAGTTCCCACATTCTCCCTTATCCCTGCTGTCCTCCCATTGGAGCAGATAAATTGCCTCGGTGATAGGAAAGGGCGCTAGCAGATAGGCTGCAGTTTAATAATGTTTGGTAGAAAATCGGAATTAGTGTATGAAAATACTAATTGCACCTTAATGTGTAGGGGGATTTAAAGTTCAAGCTTCTGGAACCAGGCAGAGTAACCCCAAGGAAACGCAGATGAAGGTTTCTGTTTCTTTTCCCTCCCAGCTTGTTCCCATAGTCAGATATTTTTCCTTTAAAGCTCACAACTCTGGAGACAACAGTTGCCTTCCCACTGTTCACTGAGCTCTGCCTCACTCCTGGGGTGCCAGTTGCATCTGCAGGAGTTGGGAAGATAAAAGAGAGAGGATCTGGTGCATATCCTGAAGATGCAAAATTGTTGGAATATAGATCTATGGAGAACAGCATTTTGTTGTTTGGTTCCCCAGTTGTCAAGCATTTCTCAGTGTCAGGTGATAAAAATCCCTTTCACAGGATAAATAATACTGGGGTGGAAGGACATTATTTAAATGACCAAATGGCAGGTCTGGTGTGAGATCAGAATTTTGGAATGATTCTGAGGTTGAGTTCATGCATCAAAATCCAAATAGCATTTGGTTAAACAAGGATACCTCAACTCCTGTAGGTCCTTGGAAAAAGGTCATGGAACAAAACTGGTAACATTATTACTCTGCAAGTAAATTGCTACTTTATTTTTCTTTTCCTGAATTTGAGGGAAGAGCCTTAACTGATTTAAAACAACAATGAAAAACTTGAAAGTAGGGCAAGATACAGAATCTTCCAAATGACATATTTGCAATAGCATTGCCAGAGTGATAAAACAGTAAATAACATGAGTTAGATTTTTTATGTAAACACTTGGTTTAGAAGTAGATACTTCTACTGCTCTGATTTATAAGCACATAAAAATTCAAGGGATACAGCTGAGGATGAAATCAATGTATGTGTATGTCTGAGTGAACACTTCAGCTTTGATTTGTGTGGGCTGACAGAGTGAAAGTCTGTGAAGGTTTGGAGTTTGCATTTAGTCTTTAATGTTCCATTTTCTTCTCTGATCTATTTACACTTCTAACCCACCTTCACCAAAATTCCGAAGTCATCAGCCAGAGGATAAAAATGGTTAAGTGACAGATAATGAATGACAGATTCAATATAGAAAGCTGTATTTTTCTGCTATTTTTGAAAGCTGAACTATGCACTTACATAGTATAGGCTCAGCTTTTTCAAACATGTAGGGCCTGTGGGCTCCATGCTAAAGCCTGAGCCCACCATAAAAATGTCTTCACTGTACCTGTTTTCTCTTACTGGTGACTGCGTCCTGCTTCCGATGATTGGCTGGTGACAAATAGAATGTTGGAGTTTTCCTCCCCAGGAACTTGGACCTCTGAGGACTGGGAGCCCCCAAGATCACAGATTTCTCAGTTTTTCACTCACCTGGAATTCCTCTATTTTAGCTGTTGTGTTACACAAATAGTTTCAGGTAAGATGTCAAAGATTGTTCTTTAGTAACCTCTAAATCTACGTTCTAGACTGGTATCTCCTTGTTGTATTTTATTATTTTTAACAAAGAAATGCACAATTGTCAATTATGATCCTTTTAATTTATGTAGTATGCAACCCTCAGTGCTGTCACTCTCTGTGCAACTCCTGGCACATGTGGGGTATTTATTTAAAATATTCTTTTCTAAATCCTAGACTAGAATTTATTATTTTAAAAATTGAGATTTTTTCAACATATCCTGAGCTACACAAGCATTATAAAAGTACATTTTTTTATTAACTAGAGCTATGCAAGCAAAAGTTCCTGAAATTAGAAACTTCCAACTGAACTTATTTGTTAATCTTCAGTGAGCCTTAAAAGAATCTCAGTTTGAAGACAATTAATGCAGTATTGAAAAGCTGTGAGAGCTTGAAATCAGTAGTGTTGTACATGCACGTTATGAAATTAGAAACATCCCAGCTTCTTCCTCAGTGCAGAACCCACCCTGAAGTTAAGAGGGAAAACACTCAACAGAAAACTCCTTAGGGAAAGATTTTTTAAGGAAAGCTGGTTTGGCCTACATATGTGTAAGGCTGAGTGGGGGATGAGAGGCATGCCAGGAGAATCTCTTCCCTCCACAGACCTTCAGTCCTGCTCTCTGCTGCAGGGAAATAGCAGTGAAAACATGCACAGACTCTGTCACTGTTCTCCTGCTAATTCAGCACTACTGAGGGCATCAGAAGGGGAAAAGAAGCCTCCCAATGTTAACACCCTCGTCAGGCTCGGGTCTCACTGACTTCAGTGTGCCCGTGGTGCTTTGCATCCATAACACTCTGCCACTTCAATGCACAGTTTGCTCCCTGCCCAAATTAGGCAAGGGCTAGGAGAAATGTCAGGCTGCTCTGTGGAGCAGCAATGGGATGGAATTGGAGAACTCTCTGTGTCACATGTGATGGCTGCAAGATGCCCTGGCATGGACAGCCCCCTGGCACCACCCTGCCGCATTTCTCCCTCTCCCTCAGCCTCCCACAGCAGAGAAGGGAACAAACTGGAGTTAATATGGGACAGAGGTTAACAGCACATCTGTTTCTAGGCCACTGTGCGATGAATAATGAAGAGATTTGGAAAAATGCTTCTTTATTTCCCTCCTAAATCCGGCTTAGCAAAACAAGTAGTGCTCTCTTGGATGTCATGGCCGCACTCCCTAATCTCTCCTTACTCTCATTCACACCGCTCCTCACTCACATCTTGCTTTGCTGCTTGCATTGAGGCAGTGTCCAAAAGGAACTGGGGCTGTGGTGCAACAACCCTAGAAATAAAATGGAGCATAAAACAGAAGGGGGAATGGAAACAGGTGCCCTATTGCTGCTGGTCCAACAAAAATCTACAGTCTCTTACACGTCTAGCAACTATGTATAAAAGCAGACAAAGCATCCATACAATATTTGCCATAAAATGTTCATGTATTAATGAAGCTGTGCCTTATTTAAGATGTTAGTAGGTGATTTTGATCCCAGACAAAATACCACAAAAACAACTCGTAATGGAGTGAGCTGGATAAGAGTAAGTGAGGTGTAAATGGGACACAAAGTTTCGGCGGTGTGTGCTCAACATATCCACCAGCTCCTAACACATTAATGGAACCTATGTAGAGATAATTCAGCACTGTACGCTGTCTTCTGTGGGGCTTTCTCCCCCCGTCTGAAAACATTTATTTAAGAGAGGGATATTAGCACCACATACCCTGTGAGAAGGGACTGAAGGACAAACACACCCTGGAAAATGAAGATTACACATTAAAAATTAAAAATTAAATTCTGATTCTTTGAGAAACACTGGTTGTTCAAGAGAAAGGGAAACACATTCAGCATTTATCAGTGTGTGATTCATTAAACAGCCACAGAGCTCTGACTTGTGAAGATCCCTTTGTATGGACAGAGCTTCTACACCTGCTGAAATTCCTTGGAGACAGAAGAGCATTCTTGAATGGGATGGATTTAAACAACTGGCTGTTCCTGAAGTGATGTTTAAGTGCACTTCCAAAGGAATTTTGGAAATTACTCTGTATTTTTTACAGCTAAAGACACAAATAGAGGTTCTCAAAAAGGCCCCTAAATCTCCATGAAATCAATAAAAGTTACAGGAACTAACAAAAGACCACTGATTCCTTATCTGCATTATTAAGCTTCCTTTAAAATAAATCTGGTCCTTCAAGATGAAAAGGACATGCTCTGTTTTCTCAGAGGTGCCAAACTAAAATTATCATCATCACAGAAAAGCAGCCCCTACACATTTGGTCTCCAACCCCAGGATTTATGGAGACAGCCAAGCAATAGTTGGAAAATACAACAGCAAGATCATAACCCATCCATTCTTCTGAAGCACAATTAAATATGTGGAACATTACTCAATCAGGGGCAATTAACTTGTGGCTTCCAAATCACTTACATCCTGTCCAGGTTGTGAAATTATGGATTTCAGTGGTTAATAATCCTGGCAATAACATCAAAATTAACAAAATGGTGTAATGCCAAACAAAGCATCATCATTTAGAATCTATTCTTGTTACTTTCAACATTCTTCTCTGGGTGGGGATAGAAATATGGAAATTGTGGGGATTGTAAAGAGAAAAGTGGGAAGGAGAAGAGATAAGAATCAGTCATGCTTTGCATCTGTCCTGAGTGAGAAAGCTGAATATTTCTTTCCTCTTCAGGACACAGGAGGGTTAAGGGAGGAGCAAATGAGCCCCACAGCAACTCACTGACATTATGTAGCAGCGTCTGTGCTGCCACACCACAGAGAGGTGACGAGCGGTGACACCACCACAGAGCAGTGTCTGTGTTCAGGGGATGGGAACACATCAGGAACACTGCTGGAACCACAACATCACATCTGCTCAGCTTTGGCTGCAGGAGACTTTGCCATTCCCTAAACAAATCGGTGGGGGGTGGCTCCAACGGGTCACATGGGAGACAAGGAGCCAGAGGAAGCTGAGAACCCTCCAAGGAGCCTGCCAGCTCACTGGGTGACAACATTCTTACCTCTATTGTCCCATTAGAGACAGCAGTGTATAACTTGTCCCACCAAACATAAATCAACATCCCTGTGTACAGTTGTACAACTTAAACACAGTAAGTCATTGCTGAATTTGTGAGTATTGTCAGAGCACTGGCCTTACCCAGGATCACCTCAGCAGGTTTCTCACAGGAGTGGGTGCACACTATAAAACACATTTTCAACTTGTTCTACCAATGCGCCCCTGCAACTTAACCACGCTGCCTTGGCTCTTCACAAACTCTCCCAGCTGCCTTGTTCACTACTCAGCACTTAATGTATTTTGAATTCTGCTAATCTGGCTGTGTGACTGCAAAATTCCTCAACAGTCCACTTCATGCCCAGTTTTTCACGAGCAGCGCTCGATAAACTGCAGGACCCACTTCTTAGCTATTATTTGTGTAAAAGTCAAGCATCTGCTTCTCAAAGCCAGGCTTAAGTCTGTGTTCAAAGTTAAAATGCAGGGGAGGTGGCTGAAAAGTCGGCAGCAGCAGAATGGGAGAGCAGCAAAAGGTCTGTAAAGCCTCTGCTTGCATTCCTTGGGAGCCAAGAGTCGGAGTTAAATATGCATTCTGGCTCTGACCTGCAAGTTTCTCCTGTATTTCTCATATAATCTACTTCATCAAGAGGGAAGCAGTGCTGATGGTCACCTGGGGGAAATGCAGCCATGTCTCCTGGTAAGGATGGTGACTGCCACATCACACTAGGGAGAAAGGAGATGAAAGAAGGAAAAGATGAAAAATCCATAAAAACCACATTAGAATCAAAGTGGAACATAGTGATTCCAACAGGGCTTTTTCCAGTGAGCAACAGTACCCAAAAGCTTCAATTTAGCCTTTCATTATTTTTTTTACATTTTCTTCTAAAACATTCAGTCCATAGTATTTTAGACATAGAGCCAATATAAGATCAGTATTTTAAAACCAAATAAGACACTTATCTAAAAATCCAGATAAATCCAAAAATCTGAATGACAATATGCAACAACAGTGTAAATGACACCATGAGCCAGCTAACAGACAACAAAATTTCCTCTCAAGTTTTTATTGCCTGGAAGTTCAGATTTTTTTTTGTCTCCTTGGTGAGGGATTGTGGTGTTTTGGGGTGATTTTCTTTGAAATATCATTTAAATTTAAACCCTCCAGTATATTTTCTGATGTTGCCCTCCTCCTTCCCCTTTTCCCTTGAAAATTACATTATTGTAGCAAAAAAACCCCCAACAACAAAATCCTGTGGCAAACTAGTTTTCTGCAGTTGGTCACAGTGAGCATAGCTTGGACATGATGCACCCATCTAGGAACAATAGAAAAGCAAAAAACTGAATTAGTGTATTTGAAATGGCAGACATCCTGGGATAGCTGTGGAAAAGCCACGGCTGGACATACTTTCTCCGGAAATATGTAAGTTCAGTTCAATTGTGGGATGGGAGAGGAAGTTTTCTGCTGGCTCCTCATTTTTTGGTATGTTATATAAGCTCCCTTTCCTCTTTACTTTTATAACAGCACATAAATATTTTATGAACTATGGGCCTTTGAACTGTGTTGCTCTGACCCATTGACTGATCCTCATTTGCCTCCCTGAAATTGCATCTCAAGTGCTTTGAGAAATGCATCATCCTGGGCTGTCAAATAAAACTCAACATAAACCCCACAACAGTAATTCTGTTTGTTGCCAACGCTACAAGTCAACTCCAAGGACTATAAATTTCCACTTAATAGTGAGGCTGCTGGAGACAATGGTATTCTGATATATTAAAGGCTCTTAGTTAGCAACCCCCAAACAAAAAAATAAGAGAAGGAAAAAGGAAAGAACAGCTCCTCTTTCAGTATGGAGTAACGCAAATCCTGATTTTCAGCAGCAAAATAATGGCTAGGTATGTCTATGGATCCTACTGCTTATCTGGAATTATCTGAAGGTGCCAGTGATACCCCAGTTTTTCCGAGGCAATCCGAGGCTAACATTTGGTGCTTCACAAAGTGCACAAGATTTTCTGGTATGATGGCAAAGGAAATATCGAATGTAAGACATTTAACACAGCCCATGGAACTATCCCAGTCCTACACTGCTAAATAGCTCTGCATTGACTACATTTTCTAGAATCCTCCAAACTCTTCCACAGTTCAGGAAAAGTGCCTTTGTTTGTTTTTTTCCTTCCCCCTCCACTTCTTCTCATCTGTCTTCATTCTCATTCCTGTGGGATGAAGGATGAAAATCCATGCTTGAAAATACAGCCAATTGCAATTCCAGCATCTAAGATGGAAGGATTGGTTTGACAAGGAAATACCTCCTTTTCTTCTGAGATCATCTGCATTCCCTGTAGAGGGTCTGAAATTGCCGTTCCAACTCTTTCCCAGTTGGACTCACAATTAAGATGTTAACTTCACCCCGATTCAGAGCATCTGCTTGTGGACAAACCTCCTTTTTATTTCATTTGCTCTGGACGAAACTCTCCTCAGTATTCCTTCTGAGCCTGTAAATATCCTTTGCATCAGCCACATTTAAGTATTTTATGTGCTGGAATAAAAGCCTCTCTGGGTCACTGGGGCTCCCTACTGGAGCCACAGAATCATGGAATGATTGAGGTTGGAAGGGCCTTAAAGCTTATCCAGTTTCAAGCTCTGTGCCATGGACAGGGAACCTTCCACTAGAGCAGGTTGCTCCAAGACCATCCAAGCCCTATTACCATCTATACTATAGGTAATAATAGAACTAATATAGCTAATACAGCTGCAGATATTCTGCTGGAAAGAAACACAATACTGGAGCAAACAAAATACAAAGCTTTATATCTTGTCCATCCACTTGTTTTTCTTTTGCTTTTCAAGCTGAAACAAAATATTTTTCTTTTTTCCCCACTTTCTCTTGGGATGAAAAAAAAAGAGAAGAAAATTGTCATTCTCTCCTTGAATCTGCAATTTCTAAGGTGTGTTATTGAGACAAGAAAATGCAACAAAACAACAATTTGACAATGGTTAAAATTTTCAAGTGCCTGACTACTATGGAGCTCTTGATTAACCTAGAGATGGAAGAGATAAGATTTGAATTAAGTAGCTAAACAAATGGAATCACACAAAGCACACTTTGCCTTCCAATAAATCCCCCAAATACATACATTATTTCATGCTCTCAGCAGAGAGAATGCTTTCTCCCACTCACTCCCTCAGGGATGTGCTTAAAAAACTCCACTTTTCCAACCTTAATAACTCCTGCTTCAAAATTCTTCCCAACTATGGCTTCAGCTACTTTTTAAAAAGCCATTGATGGCCTTTCAGTACCTGCAGGTAGTTTATTTTCTTGAAGAGAAATGACAAAAACTAAACACTATGCCTGTACATTGCCGTTTTCCACCCTAAAGCAAGCCAGCAGGTGAAGCAGCAAAAAAGACTTTAAGACCCAAGAAGCTGCAGTGTCCATGGCTCAGGGACTTCCTCCATGTTCACGGTGACAATCACAGTTAGAGAATCATGCTCTCCTTCCCAGAAAAACTTCTGCCATTGGCTCAGGTGCAGGTTGGCCTCTGGCTTGCCTGGCACTATCATTTATCTACCCCAATTAAGACATGGTTTCTTTCTTCCCTCACTTCCTAAAACAATGGACTGATGAGGTGTGAATTCAGAGCAAGTGGTATCAGCAAACACACACAGCCTGGGCACGCTTGGCTGACTCGGTACTAACCCCCAAGTACCAAAAATAGGTTCACTCCTTGACTGCAGACAAGGGAAGCAATCTGTTCTCCCCCTGTTATGCCAATCTCCAGTTGTACCACAGGGACACAATCCCAACAGGGCACAGAAAACGAGAAGGAACACACAGTTCAGCAGCATTTAGGATTTCATGTGTTGCTATGGGCACACTTCTCTGTTTTCCATGTATTTCCTGCCTTCAAGCACCTACTCCTTACCGAAGTGGATTGTCTGGGTTTATTTAGATTTATTTAACTACACAAGTTATTTAAGAAAATCAACACTTTTATTTCTAAGTGGAATATCAAATTAAAGACTCTAGGGAATGACATTTTGTGTTTAATGAATTATTTCTGGTTTAACCATGGCAAAACCTTGTGTGTTAAATAAAATCTTGTAAATACAGGCTTCATTGGCTCCTAAATTTAAGTGCATCTAGGTAAACGAACTAAAGATGTATCAATGTAAAAATACACTAATGGAAAATCACAGAACTAGAATCATGGAATCCCAGCATGATTTGGGGTGGAAGGGACCTTAGAGATTACCCGGTTCCAATGCCCCTGACATGCCAGGGCCACCACTGTCAGGGACACTGAGCATGTTACATTCCTAGTCCCTGGTGCTGATGGAGCCTCAGTGGCCTGACAGAATAGAAAGGCAAGGGAAAACATGGAGCACATTTTCCCACGTGGGTTACATACACTCACCCAGCACAGGGTGGCAGATGAAGTACAGTCCCTGTCTTTGGCAAAAAGAATAAAATAATAATTTCAGAAAATTAAAATTACATTTTTTGAACCACAAGAACCACTGAAGTAAGTCTTTATTTATGCTGAGTTTTGTGGGGAGACAAACTGACTGCAATTACAGGCTTGCTGTGAAAGCCCAAGTTGCTGAAAGATTTCTTTAAATAATGTTTGCACAGGAAAATATTTTCAGTTTGGATGAGGGCACTATAGACAGACCAAGTTTCTCTATGGCATCAGCAGCTGATCAGCCTCGAGCAGACGGCGGAGGGGGAAATATTATAATTCCATTCCTGCTCGGCCAGTGTTGTACCAGCACCACCTGTTTCAGACACTTTTGCAGAGTGGTAATATTTGCAAGTGTTTCTTCAAAAATGTCCAGGATTTAATTCCAATACACAGGACTGTTTTGACACAATTTATCATCTGCTCCCAAACAGAGCAGGCTGGGAGCACACTTGTTCCATTTGCTAAATTCAAAATTTCTCTCCTGCAAGCCAAGGGAATTAGGCTAGACAAGGGTGAGGGTTCTCTTTGTACACTTTTGCTGTGTTTTTTTTAAAGCCAACTACTCTGGCCATGCACATTGGTTGCCAGAAGACTGAGTTCAAGTGGGACAGCAGATTTACTTTCCACAGATGAATGGCTGAGCAACAGACCTTGCCCTCCCCAGTAATGCCAGTTTATAAAAAGAAACTGATAAATTTTTTCTTTATATATGATCTTTTATGTTTTACTCTAGCAAGGAATTATTTTTTCTCCCCTCTTCATGACAATCCCTGTTTTTTTGGCAAGGAAGAAACTCTTATGCACAAATAAGAGCACGCATGGTTTATTACCAAACCCAAAATCCAGTTCACTGATAATGAGTGACAATTCAATTCTGCTGGCCATGTTTCAAAAGCAAATAAAGGTCATAATTCTAATAAAAACCAGTATTACCCACAGCAGAGGAAACACCTGGAGCATGCCTAATTGGTCATCTCTAATCTTTAAAACCTAATGAAGCCCCAGCAGTAATTTTGTAGGAAATGCCCTTGCTGTTAAACACCAGATATCTACCCCAAAAGACCTGAAAGCTTCAAATGATCTTTTAAGAAAATGTCTTTATATGTCAATGTCCATTAATTCATTAAATTGGTCTTTGCTCAGCAGAGAAATAAGAATTTTAAAGAGCACAAATGTCCTTGCATTTTTGAATACAGGAGCTGCACCTGCCTATTAGTTTTCTGGCCCTGCACATGACTTACCCAGCAGCCTGATCTGCAACATAGATCATTTTCTGCCATGAAATATAATCCACCAACTTCATCTTTTACAACTTGCAGAAGACAAATCCTTCCTTGCTCACTACCACAGGTCCACAATCAAGATTCAGATCAGGACAGCCTGGATTCCCAGCTTGTTCCAGCCTTGTCCTGCCAGCCTCACACAACACCACAGCTACAGAGAAGGCTCTGTCTGCTCCTTTGGGAAAGTGCTTGCCTCATTTCTTCAGAGAAACACCGAAACAAATGAAGATGGAACAATCAACCTATTCTTATCTGTATTTAATACCTGCAGATGGCATCCAGTAACACTCCAGTAGAGCAGGATGCATGGACAATGGCACGGGTCATTTGACATTGGAACGCCAAAACTTGAGATCATTATTTCGTTTGATGAACCAGAAACACAGAGAAGAGAGAGCAGAAACACCTCAAAACCAAGTCAAAACCAAAACACATAAACAACCAAGACTCCGAAAGCCCAAGGCTGAAAAAGACATCACAAAAAAGACATTTTACTGTGAGGGTGGGGAGGTCCTGGCACAGAGAAGCTGTGGCTGCCCCATCCCTGGAAGTGTCTGAGGCCAGGTTGGACGGGGCTTGGAGCAAGCTGGGACAGTGGACTGCTCAGGGGCAGCAGGTGGACCAGGATGAGCTTTAAGGTCCTTCCCAACCCAAATCATTTTATGATAGGCCCATATGATTTCTTTAACCAACCCAGAAAATTTATTTGGCAAATTCAAGCTGTAAAATGAAAAATTTGGAATAAATACAGTTACGCTGCAGGCTTTTTCATTCTTAAAGTACATCTGTGAGGAATTAGTAAAAGCAATTGGGTTAATTACATTTTGAGTGATTATTTTCATTGGGGTTATGAATATATGTTTAAGGTGAAATTTATACAGATTAAATTCCATTACCTGTTCAGGCTATGAATTTGCACTCATCAAACTGCTGCACTGCCTGTTGGAGAGTTGAAATTCAAAAGGAAATTGAATTAGAGGAGTAACCTGAACTGAACAGGAGGCAATTCACTTACAATAACCACAAAGTAGTGCTTTTGGGATGGAACAATCAATGTCACAAACTCAGTTTCTTGCAGAAAAGAAGATCTGGGGCTTGCTGGTAGCCCAGCCTGAGGGTGAGTCAGCACTGACTTGATGCTGTGAGAAACAGCTTTGTCTTATCAGGAGGGGTTAAGGAAAACATGACATCCTGCTTTAAGTAAGGCAATTAAACACAGGCTTCTCAGGTCTGTTAGAGGAAAAGAAAATGCATTTGCTTCGTATCCAAACACCGAGAAAGGGTTCAGAGCTCCAACCTGGCCATTATCCTCCCATGGAATGTTCTGGCTTGAGTGCACCAAGCCCTGCACTGCACAGAACGTGGGAGTTCTCACAGGAACAAGCCCATAAGGATGATCAGCTTGGTTTAATTGGCAGATCACAGCTAAATTGGTAAAAATAGTACAAGATCTGTTGTTCTTGTGACATTTCCTACCCATCAGCAGTGGAAAAGCCTCAAACACTCTTTGATAAACAGATGCTTTGCCCAGATTTTCTGCTGAGGTAAATTCATGCCAGTAAAGGAGTTAATGTGCAGCCTTCCAATTACTCAACTGTGAAAATATTTTAGTAATTTTGGGATTGAGAACAAAATATCAAAGCAGGACTGGTCAAACTTTTACTGGAACATTGTGTCCTGTTCCGGATGACACTTCTCAGTAAAAAATAGGCCCAGACGACAACATTAAGACCCATCAGAGGTATATAAACCAAGATCTGTGAGGAAAGATGGGAAGAACTGAATTTACACAGGCTATAGAAGGGAAAAGCAGAGAAGTGATAATAGACTGAGATGTACAGGAGATTTATCATCTTTTGTAGCAAAGCAAGTTCTTCACTTGAAAAGTGTCAAGAGATCACAGGCTTAAACTGCAGGAGGAAAGATGGAAGTTAGACAGTTCAAAAGTTACATAACCCAAATTACAGCGAAGACTGATTGGGGAAAGAGTGGACATCTCTGTTGAAAGTCTTTAGGAACAAGTTATTCCCACATACTTAAATAGCATTTTTTAATGATTTCCTGAAGAAGTATGTACTAGGTAATTTATTAGGATTTCTTAAAACTTTGTTATCTTGAGTCTTCTGTGGCCACAAAGCAGCAAATGCAAGTTTGTTCCCTCCCTTCTGAACTGGCCAGCAGCAAGCCAGTCAGCTCAGGAGCCATGAAGGGAACCATCCAGAGAGCACCATGCAGTGAGTCCAGCTGGGATCCTCTCCTACACACACCATAGGGCTGTGCAGGAAAAGAAGTGGATGCACAGAGCTCATCAGAGAAACATCAGTTCCCCAGCAGCACCTGGAGAATGTGCACCCAAAGCACACGGTTCCTCCTGCAGGAGCCGAGCGCAGCCAGGCCACCGCAGAGCCCAGGCCGCTGCGGGCAGACAAGGAACATGTGCTTTCCTGGAAACACCTTGCTCTCAGAGCAGCCTGCAAACACAAGTGCAACACATCTCCCTGCACTGCCAAGGCAGGCTGGCAGGAGCAGAGAACTAAATCCCAGGGCTTGGAGTAAATGAAGGAAGCACGCAGCTTGGTTTGAATAAAGAGGGGTGAACCTAAAAGGTGAATAATCTTGCCTATATATCATAACCACATCACTTATCAGATCATGTCATATCTAGTTAGAAATCCCTGAACTCTTTTCAAGTGCCTTAGCTTTGTTTTCTTTTCCAAACACTCTCGGGAGCGGCACAACCTTTCTAAAGTTCCTTCTCCTCCCTGACAGTATCATCTTTTTTCTTCCAGTTTTAAAATGTAATGCTGATGGAAAGCTACATGATACAAAACCAAACATTTATTAGAAAATCTCCTTTGACAACAGGCTTTTAAATTGTTTAAAAATATTTTCAGAACTGCGCAAGGAGTATTACCTGTTATACCCCTTGAAGAGCATTTACAACTGTGATCAGCTATAATTAATCCAGCCTTGAAATACTCTGATAAGGCACATATAAATATTATTTCTTTACACATACATTCTTTATGCATGCCAGTAACTGATTAAGAGGAACATAGGTTCTGATTGTAGCTGAAAGACACATGAAGCTGCTCTTCAGCAAAAAAATACCTGAAGAATTACAGAAATAAAGGACAGGGTAAGACAATGTTTTCTTGTGGCTCTTCCTCTGCCTGGTGCTGGTGACAGGAGAATGGGGAAAATGAAGAGAATGAATTTAAGTCTGGCAGCTGAATTGATTTGCCTTGGAAGCAGAGAGAAGACTCCAAGAGGACATCCTGGTGGGCTGGTATCCAGGAGAACCTGGAAGAGGTTTGGGAGGCCGCAAATGTTTAAAACTAGCTCTGGAATAACCTGAAAGGCTTGAGTGTTTTCTGGGGATAGTGTGAAAAAGGTCAGAGAGGCATCCTGAAGGACAGGAGGGGAGGGCTGCACAGAGCACCAGTATTACTGCGGATAGAATCATTTCCTGTGGTTTTCCCCTAGAAGGACAGGAGGTTTCAGGAGGAACTGGCAACTGGCTCAAGTTAACAAATAGTCTCATTTTCTAAAACACACACCTACATTACCAGAGAAAGACAAACCAGGACAACTTTCTCCAGGTTAACTGGGGAGGAAAGGGACGCCTCACCACTTTCCCCTTGGGTCATGGGCACCCTCACCCCACAGGAAGGGCTTCTGGGGGGAACGAATCTTGGTTGTCTGACCAACCACTTGAGTTGTTCTTCCTGCTTCTGACCCTAAATAGATTTATTATGAAGATCAACTATTTGTTAAGGAGCAGAAATGTCCCCCAAGTACCCCCAAAACCCAACTATGACATGAAATCATTTAATACAGAAAATCTCCGCTATATTTTTTTTCTTTTAAGATATCTCAGGCTGCCTCTTGTTTATAAAGAAAAGCAAAGCAGAGCAGCCCACAAATTTCATTTTGCATTACCGTGACTCACCATGGTTAATGGTAACAAAATAAATGTTTTTGTAACCAAGGTGAGCAGGTATGACTCAGACACATGGAGGATGCACGTTGAACAGTAAGAATCATCTTGATGTTACAGTTTTTCAGATTCAAAAGCACTTTAAGGACCTGCCAGTAAAAGCTACATCTATACACATTAAAAAATCCCATTAAATCAGTTTACTGGTAAAGACAAGGCATTGCAGGAGATAACAGCTGAAATTCAGGCTTTTAAACCCCAATGTACTTCCGGGTCACATTTAATGGAAACATGAAATAGAAGCTGGTAAGAATGGAGAGGGCCACAAACCATGCAGCAAATACTTCAGTTTTGCCTACAGTACTTCTACGAGGGGAGAAAACCACAGAATTAAGTAGTTCCTTCCTCTCCTCCACCAAGAATTGTATCGTAACAAGTCAGAACCGTAAAATAATTTAAGAATTAGGAATTAAACAGACTGCAAATCAGAATTAATGTGGAATGATGGCAGTCGAGTATGTATAAAAGTAAAAAAAATCTGCTCTTGAGAGAAATCAGAAAACAGACTGAAATAGCTTGCTCTGAAGGCTCTTGAAAATGGGACCATGGAACAATTAAGGAAGGAGGTGCCATTATGCTCTGGTCATTAACAAAGTCACTAATTACATCAGCTGGGCCTTTAAAAGGAAAAAGATATTAAATACATATTAAAAGATATATTAAATATAAACAGGTTCATGAAACAGTTGTCTATACTAAAATTGACAACATGGTAAAAATAGGGAACTCCCTAACAGTCAAGATTCCAATTTCTTGAATATTTGGCAATATTTTTTTATTTCCATGAGGAAACAAACAATAAGGAAGAGCTTATAAAGCCAGCACATCCCTGCTGTGTGATTTAAGATGGCAGGAGACCTAATTCAGCAGCCTCCAGAGATCCTCTCAAACTCAGTTTTCTATGATTTTAGCAACTCTGATCCATGACCGCTAAAAGCCAATATAAAAAATGCGATGGTAAATATTGTTTTGACAAAGTTTATAATGTTCAGAGAGCTACAATTTGTAAGGCAACAGTATGTCTATTAGAGTATATTTAGTATAAAGATACTACACTGCTTCCCTCTATCCTGAGACTAATTTTCTCCATTCCCTTCAGCTTCCCATTTTCCTCAAATTATGGTGTTTCTTCAAATTCATAATTTTCTGCCTCTTCAAAACAGAAGGGAACTCATTTCTCATGAGAGCTTATTATCACAGAGATCGCCTCTAAAGAAGTACCTTGGTACCCACTTGTGTTCTATAAATGCTAAGAAAAATTACAGAACATTATCTCATAATGGGAGAAAATTCTCTTTCAGGGAAGGAATGCTTTGAAATGCCTAAATGGAGATAAAAGTAGACTGAATCAGAAAATGGACACATGAGATTTGGCTAGAAAACAGCTAATATTCTGATAAGAGGATGCACTGGAATTTAAATGTACTCCAAAAAGCTGAATTAATATTTCAATTAAAAAAAAAAAAAAAAAAAAAGGAAAATAAAAGCCAAAGTAATTTAGTTTGAATCTTGCATTTACAATCAGAGTGCCATGACAGTGAGACAGCTGCCATGGCACAAACATCCTCATCGGCCAAGTGTTTAACTGTAAGAAAAATAAGGAATAGGTTTGGTTTCTGTACGTGAATTTTCTGCCCCAAAGTTGAAAACAAAGGCTCTGGGGCCATACTTGTGATATTAATAATGTCTACTTTAATGCTTATTATCTAAGACAGTCTCTGCAGAGATGCATTTGGGAAGATAATTTCGTGTTTGAAGCAGATTAAAATGTACTTAATTATCCCAGATTTGTTTTCCAACTCCAGCAACATCCTGCCCCTCCAACCTAAAGCTTTGATAGTATGTTGATAACAGCCTGAATTAATAAGTAGGTGATAGCTGACACCACTAACTAACATGTTACAACTGCAGTTGAAGGAGAATGATGAACCATATTTAACTGATTTACTGTTAGGAGCCAGCAGGTACAATAGAGTTCCCTATTTAAAATGCTGCAATTTCATCACAGACCACAGAGCTATTTTAATCAAACCTTAATGGTTTTAATACACCTTTTGTATTAATCCTTTAGATTTGTTACCCATTAGGGTTGTCTTAATTTTTTCCTGAACTCTTCCTATTGCATTCCAGCCTCCCAATTAACATGTACAGAGAGAAGCTGAGGTCAGCAGCCAGGTCTACTGGCTTTTAAGTGAAAAAACTAAATAACTGGGCAGCTTTGATAATAAGCTAACTGATACAGAGAAAGCCAACACATCCTACACAAGATCACTCACACAGGCACGGTCTTCTTTGCCTTGTGCTATTTATATTAATTGAAAAAAGACTGCTGAAATTACCTCTTCCTTCTGGAACAGACTTTCTAGAATGGAGCAAACTCATCACAGAACAGAAAATCTGACTATGAATCAATACAAAGCCGAGCAAAAACTACGAGGGAAATAGGAAATCTCAAAGATGGATTTACAAAGTGCAATAAAAAATTCAAAGCCTGAACTAAGATAGACACGATTGTGAAGACAAAGCCCCAGGTGTGGTATTATCCCCCACACAAGTGTCACAGAGACAGAAAGAATGCAGACAGATTTTCCCCTTCTTCTGACCCTCAGCTTACTAATCTGGAAAATCTTTCTATGAAATGTAAAGTATTTCAATGAAAATATTAATTTAATTCGTCCCATTTGAGTTGGTCTAAATCCTTGACAGGAGAGCAAACCCCATCTTTTCATTTCCAGTTATATTTTCAGATACCTATCTCAGTTTCCCAACCTGATTCACTTAAAGAGTCTCATGAAGGAAGAGCAACAGCCAAAAGTGAGAACTGGAGTCCACTGCCACCACTCATTCAAGTATTCAACTTCTTGTCACAGGCAGCACTATTATCACCAATTACAAAGCATGTGTATCAAGAGCAATGCTGAAAGAGCAAAATCCCTTAATTACTTTAAGCTTAACTTTTCCATGGAATAGAATTTCCCTTTTACAGTTGAAACACACAACAAAACCAAACCACAAGATAAAAGTCTGTAACTAACTCTTTGGAGCAGTCATAATTTACAATCAGATTTTTTAAAAATTATTTCAAACTATATTTCTTTAGCTTACTGTACTTTTTATAAACAGGAAAATGAAAACCAAAACCCAAATTCCGCTATGTAGTTACAGATGTCAGGTAATGCTGTTTCTTCCATGCAACAGACTTTTAATTATCAATCAAGGCTGCCAGAAAGTGATGCAAGAAAAAGTTACCACAATCTGTCCTACACTTTGCTACTTCCTCCATGAGCTACTTTTTATCTTGATTGTTTGCATGTAGCTTCCTTTCCGGCCCTGTTCTCCACATGCTCCTTTGTGCAGTCAATTAATAATTCCAGTGATAGGGACAGACCTCTTAGAGCTTAATCCCCCAGAGCAGCTCAGTACCTGGATCTAAGTTTCCATAGAACTGAGGAGAGCAAGCACAGGCAGAACAAAATAAGAAAAAGAAGTCCTTGCATTTTATTATTTACTTGTTCTCTGTGTGTGCTTCATATATATGTATGTGAGGACAATGTCATCCTAAGTGAAAGACATAAGAACATGGAAAAAGATACCTCAACATCTTTGGCAGCCATCCCACAAATGGTCCTGAAAGAAGTCAGCAGAAATAAACAATGACATACTGCAAGAGTTATGAGGCCTAGGGGGAAAAATCTTGAAAATTTCCAGAGAAAACAAGGATGCAGAAAAAAAGGAATTTCTAGGAGAAAACTGAAATTAAACTTTCACATAGTATTTTCTCTCAGAGTGAATGCTGAAATAGTTTCTGGCATTTAGGAGTGTTTTACTCACACTGTCCCTCAGAAGGCCTTCTGTAGTTAATCTGTACTTCAAATGAGGCACAGATGAATCCGAGCTGGAAGAGACACCATCCAGTTCAACCCTTTTCCCCAAGACAGACTCAACTACATTATGTCATTCCTGACATACTGCTCTTAATGACTGCTGATGGAGAAACCCAGCAGTTTCTCAAAGCCAGCTATTCCAGCGTTTCACAATCTTTACAACACTTGCAGGTTCTCCCTGATCTAACCTCAAGTTTTCCCTACTCCAGAAAGACCCTCATTTCTTGTACCAGCCATCATGACACTGAACACACATGATGCCCTTTCTCCACACAGCCCTTCCCATTTTTCTCTTCTTTAGACTAAACAACTACGCTGCTTCTGTACCTCCCCCCTGAGTTATCTCTCCGAGATACTGGATCACTATTCTCTGGACACTCTCCAATGACACACACGTTGCTCTTAGAGAATGACCCCAGTTTGGGCAAAAGTGCTCCAGCCGTGGAGAAGAAGGGCTCTTCACAGACCTACCAGGCCCTACATTCTCACAAACTCATATCATGTTCAGCCTTTTTGTAATACCACGACATTGTTAACCTCATACCCAGTAATTCCACCTACTTTTCTAAAGGAGTACTGTCTAAGGAGTTGATCACGATCCTCAGCCTGTTAAGGTTCTTCCTGCTTCATGAATTCAGCAGAGTATCTACTATTTACCACTACTGGCTTTAATTCTGCTTTTTTTTCAGATTATGTCTCTAATTTGTCAAGATGATTTTCAGCATCACTACAGTCCCTTAATGCTGGCAGGCCCTCCTATTTTACCAGCACATTTAATCAGAATATTTTATTTCATCATCCTGCTTCTTAATGGAAACACTGATCAGAATTAAACTCTGGACCGATGACTGCCAAGTCTCTTTACTCCAGAGCAGATAAAGTATCAGGTCACCTCTTGGTACTTAAGGCTGATATTCTGCAGCCCTCCTATTATGTTAACTACAGAACAGGGAATATAGCTAATGGAGTGTTACCATATGCTTCCCAGTATCCCATCAAGGCTCCAAGGTCCTTCACTGCAGCTCAGAGCACAGCAGGTAACTTCCCAGTCACGTACCACTGTACTGGCTCCTTCTCAGATCAACACACTGCAGGAACTGCAGCCTGGGCCGTGAGGCACCCAGCAAGCAGGGAAAGAGGAGGCTTACCAAGAACTCGGACCCTTCAGAGTAAAGTATTTCTGTTTGCTTGAAATCACCCACACTGCTTTCAATGCAAAGTACTGAGCCCATTTCTGTTTGCCAAAGTAAGTCTTAGCTTGCTCAAACATTGTCATTTTTAATGCTGAACTATGTATCACTGCACAGGGATGCCTGGAACCATATGCCTAACACATACAGCTACATATATACGTTTATACATGTGTGATATTTCTGAATTAGAAAACAGATATAATTACTTACATTACAATAACACTCAGATTATGCTTACTGATTATGCAATCTATTTCTGTTTTCTCTGGGTGAGCAAATTCTCAATATTCCATTTTATCCCAGGGGAAAAAAGCGATTTCTTTCCCCAGACTTTCAGCATTTCCCAACATCTTCCATCTCTGCATTCCATCCACAGTGCAATGCTCATTCCTGAGATTAATGTAGGGCTTCCATGACTCAGAAAAGGAGTTCAGATTCCCAGTGATTTGTAATCCCAGCTGTGCATCAGATTCTATAGAGAGAGATCCCTACTCCTGAATAGATGCAGAACCTTCCTGTGGCCCAGATGCACATCAGGGTCCCCAGACTACAAGTCTGACAGTCAGCAGAAAGCCAGGAGCCTAGAGGAGGGAACAGGTATCTAAATAATGCCAAAAGCACTTACAGCATATTCTACCTAGATTCCTTCTTATCAGTCAATATTAATTACCAAATTCCTTCGCTAAATTAAGTGTTGCTCCAGCAAGTAGCACCACATTGCATAATACCCACTACATAGAACTGGGGCAGCTACCCCAACAGATGTTCATCTAGGCTGACAGGCTTTCAGCCAGGTATCCTATTCTGCTCAAATTATTTCATTATTTTGTTACTTTCAAGAAGAAAACAACCACAAAAAATACTGTATCACATGAAACAATTAATGTGGAGACAAATTATGTCACCCAAGCCCAAGCCCAGTGATGAGCAAAGGTTTAGTCCAGCTGTAGGACATCGGAAAGGCCGGGCAGTGTCCCACTATTTCCCAAGGCAGAGCACACCCTGTCACCCAGGTCCCTGCTGCCATCCCAGCTGTGCAGCTGCTTCCCAGAGCTGCTCCCTCACCTCCCTGCACGGCCTCAGCACATCATACTGGCCCTCAGCCCACTGGCTCACGCCTTTCTTCTCCATTCCTCAGCTGCAACCCCCACACACACACCCAGAAATAAAGCCCAAAATAAAAAGCTATGGAATCCAGCCCTACTATTGGCCTAAAAGCAAGAGTTTTGGACGGAGTGAATGGGGAAGTGACAATACTGTGGGAAAGAAAGGAATGAAAGTAGCCAAAGTCTCACA
This sequence comes from Lanius collurio, assembly GCA_020086605.1. Lineage (NCBI taxonomy): Eukaryota > Metazoa > Chordata > Aves > Passeriformes > Laniidae > Lanius > Lanius collurio. The sequence goes on along the minus strand of JACBWW010000034.1, from coordinate 5,945,559 downwards.
CACAGGGTGTGAGAAAGCAGACAGGGAAACAGAAGTGGTCAGGATGACAAGCTCACCAGCTGCCACACTGTGGGACAGCACAGGGGAAAAAAACTAATTCTGCCTCTTCCTCTTCAACACGTCACCTCCAGCCTCCTTCCCCGTGCTAGTTTGCACACAGGACAGCCACCAAAATAAGGGTCCCTTCACTAACACAGGCTATGGAGGGGCTACCTGGAGACCTGTGAAGAACTTGGGCGGTTCAAAGTCTTCACTGAAATTTAACTTCCACTTGGCAACCTGAGTCAGTGCTCCCTCATGACTCTGATTTACTCAAGTGCCTCTGGATTTGACTGATCCAACAGGTAATGTTTGGAAGATGTTCTAGTTCAAGGTGTCCATGCCCATGGCAGGGGGCTGCACTAGGTGACCCTTTAAAGGTCCCTTCCAACCTAAACTATTCTTGGGTACGATGTTAAGCATTGGATGTGTATTGGGAGGTGTGGAGCATCCAGGTGATCCTTCAGCAGATGAGCAGGTTATTAGCCTAGAACTAACATGTTTAAGAACTCAAGAAAAAACAGCACTTGTCCTGGATTAGAAGTGTCCAAATCCTGGCATTTTAATTAAGACACCTCTTCTAAGAAGGCATTAAAAGCAGTTATCAAAGCATTTATCTTTAGCCATAATGGAAACTGTATTCTCTGAACCTGCCTTGTGAATACTCTACCCAGCCTACTAACCCCTTACCAATCCTTCCCTGATTTCTCAGTTATGCGAAATAGTTCTCTCTCTACAGCTCCTTTTTCCCTAATGTACAACAACATTTTAAAGAATGCTCTAAGGGCTTTAGACTAGCAGAATAAGAAAATAAAGATGAAGTATAAGCAAATTTCTTTTTTTCTAATAAAAGGTTCCAAAACCAAAGCAGGCAGATTTGCAGAACCATTTCCGCCTGCCAAGCCAATGAAAAGAGCAGGGCTCCTCAGAATATGCTTACCTTTTATTGTATTTCAAGAAGGTTCAAAAGAGTTAAACTGAGTTACAGTTATTCTTAACTTGTATTCTTTTTCATGTTTAGACAATCTCTGCAGCCTCCAAGAACCAGAGCAGCACCCTGGTTCCACTGGAACCCGGTCATCCCATTCCTGCAGCTGCTGCGTGAGTCATTGCTGTGCAGCATGACATTCCCTTTGTAAAGCACTGCTTCCCAAACCATCATCCTCAGAAAGCTGACTGGCTCCGTGCTGCTGGCGGAGCTCCTGGCCTCCGACTGCTGCCTGCCTTTAATGACAACCAAGATGCACTGAACGCTATCCTGGCACAGGCCTCCCTTGAAAGTTGCTGCTTTAGTTGCCGCAGGGCAACTCTGTTCTTGTGAATGAGTGAGGAGGTGCCTCAAAATAGCTGCTGAGACATAGTCTGCACAAAGAAAAAAAAATAAAACCAAAACAAAAACCCATGTGGAATTCTTGCTCTAGATAACATGCCAGCTCTCCATGCAAATCTCCCTGGTCCAGCAAGTCTGGGAACTAGACCGAGACTGGGAACTATCTCCAGCTCTACCATATGGAGATGCAAGACACCAGGCCAGTTGCTTGTGTTATTTAACATGTGTTTCTTTTACCAGCAGTATTAACATGGCCTTGTTCCTGTTTATACTTCAGGAAAGGAGAAAATAAACTTTTTTCCTCTCATTTTGTTTTGCTCTTTTAAGAGTTCTCTGTTCCTGTCAAAGGGAGTTAAGCTAAACAGAAACAAGGCAGTTTTGTTCCAGAGTAAATGTGTCCACACTTGGAGCTATTTGGAAACTGTTCCTGTGCATAAACTGTTCAAATGCATAAACTGCCCCCCCTTAATCCTCATTAACCTTCTGATGTAAGAAGGCCCTGAGGTTGGGTAATTATTTTGTTAACCGATCACAATATAACACAACTTTAAGGCAAAGCACATGACACCCACCCAGGGCTTTCACCAGTTAGGTGAGACACCTATTTTAGTGCCTTACGAGTAAAGTTTCTAATTGTCTGCAAAGTGACAAGAGCAACGCCACAGCTATGAGGGTGCTGAGAGAGCTTGAATTCCCCGTGCTCATCCACATGTGACACACTGGGAAACCACCTCATAAATTCAGGATAACCCTTGGAGAGAACTCACATCAAGACATCAGTGAGATCGGTGACCCAGTTGCAATGAACACAGAGGACAAAACCTAAGGCTGGCATTTCCCTGAGACAACTCCTCCTCCGAGTCCCTTGGAAATCACGCAGCAAAGAGGAGCTGCTGGCTCCCCAGCAATAGCAATGTTACTTGACAACCAGCACGTCTGGTAGTGATGCTGTAACCACGAATGTGCTTCCAGCACTCCACGGGGCAGCTCGCAGTGCTGAACCCTCCTGCCTCGCTGGGTGACAGCTTGATTTTGCTATTTCAAACCTATCACAAATCCATTCCATTCAAGGGTTTTTAAGGGAACCAGAGAGGCACCTTCTGCCCATAGGATAACCTAGAAGTGAACCGGCCAGGTTATGCCATGCTTTTGAACAGGGACAGCGTTTAGGCTGGAGAGGTGAAGGATGAAGTAGTTGCAAACTTACTTTCCAGTGATCAGTTGGCTTCTGGATGGCGTACACATGGGCTGCACATAGTAGTTCTCCAGCTTGACCCCTTCGGCAGCCAGCTTGTCCAGCGTGGGCGTCCGGATCTCAGATCCGTGGTACCCCACGTCCCTGAAGCCCTGATCGTCGGCCAGGATGAAGATGATGTGCGGCTGCGAGTGGGGAGCGCCGGCCGCGGGCTCCTCTCCCAGCAGGTTCCCCGGCGCCTCCCCGGCACCTCCCCGGCGGCTGCCCCAGGCCAGGTAGCCGCAGGTGAGGAGGCTGAGCAGGGACAGCCCGGCCAGCACCGCCGCCACCATCCTCCCTGGGCTGGGGCGGCGCGGCCAGCGGCGCCCACCGCGGGCCATCCACCGCGGCGGGAGGGCAGAAAAGCAGTAATGAAAAGGAAATAAACCAACAAAAACCCAACAAAGCCAGGCGGCCTCGGGGCGGGCAACGCCTGTCAGGGCTCCCGCCGGACGGGGGACATCGCAGTCGCCCCAACTTCGGCAACTTCAGCTGCTGGAGCCGGTGCCAGAGCCGGGAGGGTGGGCAGGGCCCCGCCGGGGGTCACAGCACCCTCGGCCCGCCCCCGGCCCCGCGCCGGGGCGCCGCTGCCAGCCCGTCCCGGGGCCGCTGCCCATGGCGGGGCGAGCCGGGGCGCCCCGGGACGGGACGGGGACGGGACGGGGCCGGGGGGCCGGGGGCGGGCCGAGGGTGCTGTGGCCCCCGGCGGGGCCCTGCCCACCCTCCCGGCTCTGGCCCCCGCTCCAGCATTTTTTTTTGCCGAAGTTGGGGCGACTGCGATGTCCCCCGTCCGGCGGGAGCCCTGACAGGCGTTGCCCGCCCCGAGGCCGCCTGGCTTTGTTGGGTTTTTGTTGGTTTATTTCCTTTTCATTACTGCTTTTCTGCCCTCCCGCCGCGGTGGATGGCCCGCGGTGG
>JACBWW010000034.1:5829560-5941641 GCA_020086605.1 Lanius collurio | reverse complement strand
CCTCGTTCCGCCCTCTCGAAATATTGATTGTTTTAAGTGTTTCTGACTTGGCCACAAACATCTGGAAGGTATGAACGTACCGGATTTGTTTCCAGCCACAAAACAGCCCCAAATCCCAAACCCTCCAATTCTGGCGAGGCTGTGGCAAACGCCAGGAATGCGCCTTTACAGAATACAATAATTTTTAAGAATTTGGGTTAAAGTACGAATGTGCTGCAGTTGCAAAATACAACTTCACCCCGTCCTGAAAGATACTGAGTCAAGCAGAAATTGATATTCACACACGATTAGGCTGAACTGAAGTAAATCTGCATGTCTGACCTGTCTAACATGAGTCAGCATGAACAACTTTTAGTCGAACTAAGTTTTATAAAGCATTAACTCTTAAACAGACACTTGGACCAAGCCCTCGAGTTCCTCCATCTCTGCGCTAAGCTCCAGCTGGCCCCTGCTAAGGGGCTTCCTGCATCCCTCTGGGATCTCTCCTAAATTAAAAATTAAGTACTACTGTCTTGAGGGAACTTTAATTTGGGTCAAATCTAAGTGATTCAGTTCACATCAGGTTGTACAAAAATGTCTCCAACTCTACATTTCCATTGAAAAAGAGCTATTCAGAAATAACTAAGCATTGTGCTGAAGTTTTCGATGCTACAGCAAGAAAACATGGAAGTAAAAGTGGATTTAGGGCTTATAGCATGCTACAAATGAGCTTGTCCACACTGAAAAGTGATACAACAAAAGTACCACTGCACTGCAAAACCTCCAGAGTTTAACTTCTGAGGTAGAACATCTTCTGTAATCACAGCATGTTAACACGAGCTCTCTCTCTCTAAAAAAAAAAAAAAAAAAAAAAAAAAACAACAAAACCTTAAACTTTAAGAAACCCTGACATTTTCATCTACTGCCCATGGCAGGTGGGTTGGAATTAGAGGTTCCTTCCAATCCAAACCGTTCTACAATTCCTTGAAATTATATTCCCTTTAAAAGAACCTTCTATCGCCATTTTCACTCCTGCCTTCTCCCCACGTTTACAAGACCAAAACAATGAATGCAGACACTTAAATCCATAAATGGTCAAGTGCAAATCGGATTAGTGATGCCATTTTTCTTTTAACACAAACAAAATATGACCTCCTTTTAACATAAGCTGTAGTAGCACCATGGACCCAGGCCAACACCAGAGTATCATGGTAAGTATCTGATCAACTGTATACTTCTTGTTTTCTAGTAGTAAAGTAGGAAAAAAAAATGTATTAGTAGGAAGATGCCATAGAGCACAGCTCTTAGAGGACAGGAAGAGAACAGAGCCTGTGACTTTCCAGTGCTCTGTTAACCATACCAAACCCTGTTAGTCCCCACCCAGCGGCAAATGAAAATATCCGAGGGCAATCTCTGCCAGACATCTATAAACTTGACCTTCTCTCTTTATGGGCCTGACAAAGCTTCCCTTTTTTTTCCACTTTTGCAAAAACAAAAGTAGGCTTATGTCAGCAAAATACTCAGCTGACCTTCAAGCAGAGAGGCCTTAGAAGATAGAGTGCCATTAAGATTCCACTTAAGAAAGTATCTGTAGATGTCCAGGAATTGTAGCCAAGGTTTATACAGCTCATCCAGGATGCTCAGTGAAAGGAACAGAAGAGTTGTGAAAGCTGGAGGAAGTATTTTTTCCCTGAGGGAAAAAAAATTCCTGAACATGCATAGGTATTTAAACTTGAGTGCAGTGAATACATTAATTCAAATGTACACTAGTTAAAATTGAATTTAGCACACCATTAGGAAGGGATATATTTTTAGTCCTTGCTATGCAGCCTCTGTGTGTATTGAAGCCATAAAATTAAATGTGTGCAGAGAGGATGGCTGCAGTTGGATGCTCATCTGCAGTTACCTGCAGCCTGGGTGGGGGCTCTGAGATAGAGGTGCCCTGTGCTGGTTATTTCAGGTCAGGCTGCCACTAACCTTGCTCTTCCCAAGCCAGATGTGTTGGACACACAAGGATATCCCAAAAGAACACGTGTTGCATTTCCTATCTCTGCCCTGAGTGGCCCTTTGTGGCAGCTGCCTTGGAAAGGTGGCAATCCTGTGGTGCATGGGACTGGACAGAGCTCCAGCATGAAGGCTAAACATGCAAACTCTCATTCCTTATGCCAGCACTACTCCTGAGAGAGAGTTTCACTCCAAGTCACAGAGAAACAGGAATAATAATGGTAAGTGAGGTCTTGGGAAGACAGTTCAAAGAAAAAAATAGATTCGAGTGCTAACACTCCTATGGTAACATTCTAACTGTTTTTCTAACCCTTAGTTCAGTCTTAAAAAGGCAATTCTTCCTAGCTGGGGAAAGGTAATTCTTCCTAGCTGCAGACTACATGTTTCTCTTACCTGTGACTCACAGCCCTCAGTAACAAGGAAGGATGCAATTTGGGATGTGCAATTCAGTGCTCTTCCTAGTCATGCCTGAGGCCAGGAAACTTTGTCTGCCTGAAGAACAGCTTTGTGAACTGCTATTTTTAGCTGAATTACTGCAACTAGAGGAAGAATGAAGCAGGCTTTGGCCTACACACAGAGTCAATATTCTACATATTTCTAAGAACAGTAACTGTGCATTTCTTTTGACCTCGGTTCATTTCTGCACAGCCCTGTCCTCAGGGTACCTTCCTCACAGGGGAAGAAAAAGGCAGGACACCCCTGCATTCTGCTTCCCAGGTGGACACCACACTTTTGCCAGGCACTCATCACTGAAAACAGCAAACTAAAACATGAATAGTAGTTTGGTGAGTCACAGGCTTACATCGTTCCCTTCTCCCCCTTTGGTGGACCCTGGTAATTAATTTACAGATGTGCTGCTTGGGAATGCTCAGATTCCACCCGTGGCTTATTCCCTGCTTTATGATGACATAAACAGAGCTTTGCTCTTAGCTTATTCTATATTTAACGCAGACTTTCCTTAACTCCCTGCTGTATTTCATAGGCAAAGGTCCAGATTCTGATCTCAGCTGCCTGCACTGATGTAAACGTACAGTCACTCAACTGATGCCAATGAAGTCACTCTGGAAACCTGGGATGTGACCTTAGATATCCCTCTCTTGTCAGTCCCTATAATCACTGAAACAACACAACTTTAGAGCTGGTGGTGGCCTTCCTGGAGGAGTCTCCCATTTCCCAGTTACATAAGGTTTATGGTCCCAAATGAAACAGAACCAAGTCTTTAAATTCCTGAAGTCCTACTGAAATGGCTGCTTCTGGAAACAGCAACTGGGGTGCTTCTGTAAGAACAGGGGACATTTCAGTAGCAGATGCCAGCAGAAGTCACAGAATCACAGAGTGGCTCGGTTTGAAAGGGACTGTAAGGGCCCTCTAATCCCAGCCCCCTGCCATGAGCGTTCCACTAGACCAGGCTGCTGAGCACAGGTCACAGTCCTCTGGCTGTCAGAGAGCAAGGGGTGTAGACACTTTTCTGGCTTTACTGAGCCTCTGAAGAGCCAAATAACCTGAAGAGGTTACAGCACACATTTAGAGGCTGCCACAGCCATCAGCGTGTTAGTGCTATGAAGCTTTGGTATGTTGGCTACATCTCTTTCTCAGCTACCATCTCCAGCACGGTTTCCTTGGCCCTAACAGTACAGAAGGAACAGTCTCGTCTGTTCCTAAAGTGGGGGGTTTTACATAAAGATCACCTGTCTTGTTTAAAACTTGCACTCTTGTTTAAAATTGCACTCTAGTGCACTTAAAAAGACCAGAGCAAGAGAAGTGGGGCAAGGCATGAGCTTATAATGCAACATAAATCTAGGACGTTTAAACAGGATGGAAGATGTATTATCTTTTCAAAATTATTGAGGTTTTACAATGGAAGAAAAATCTTTCTCTCTATCCAGAAATATTAGGAGGAACACACCACAGACTGCTGCAAGTGTTCTACCAACTGCCTGGCATTCACACAACAGGGCATTTTTATCCCATGCAACAATAAAGCTGAAAATACGGACTGGTCAAAAGGGTACAGCTATAGCAAAATATAATTCTAAGTATTTCTTTTGCTCTTGTTAAGTATTTGATTTCAAGGTTATGGGTGCACAGCTGAAAAAATGCTGTGTCTTTCCAATGCAAGCTCTAAGGGAGAGGGATGCTTTAAACTGGGAATGGTGCTTGTCCTTAGAAGGAAGAATGCTAATGAAGTGTTTGTAAGGCTCGGAATGTTTTAAATAGTTGTTAAATACTAGAAAGGACATTTAGACGATTCACTGCTACACACCAAATAAAAACTTCATGCACACAGAACTTTACAGATTGCAATATCAGAGATTACTCTGGTAATAAATTCTAATTTTACCTTACCATGATTCAGGTAAAAAAAAAAATCATCAGAAAACCCAACAATCACAAGCCCCAAACACCCAGTCTTTACCTCCACAAAAAAAAAAAAAAAAACAAAAAAAACCCCAAACCCACCCCATCCCCTCACTCCTTCACCTTTGCCTGGGCCATTTTGTTCAGCTCATTTCGAGTTCAGAATTATTAACTGCTAGAATGTCATCGCTGCAGAAAAGTGTTAGGTAATGGATCATAAATGTCATCTATGTGGCTCAGTAATCTGAGTCACTCAGAAACCAAACAGGAGGACTGAACTCAAAGCAGAAATAACTAGTCAAATCAGAGAAACACCAACTTGCATTCCTCCTGCATGCACTGGAAAAAGCAATAAAGCTTGATCCGGCATACTCCTTATCTGTCTGGAGCTGTAACAAATGCCTCTTGTCTGGGAAAGGACTCCCTTCCAGCACCCAGTAGGCTGGAGATTTCCTGAGTTTATTGTGTCACAATCAATAATTGGGAGGGGAATGATACGGTTTTCTATTGAACCTGTTCCTATTTCTGATCTCACAGCCAGTTTGGCTAATACACTGTGAGAAGTTCTGCCTTTGGTTTGCTTTAAACCCCCTAGTAGGTTTGATTTTTGCAACTGCATACTGCAAGAACTTTCATTTGCTTTCTTTAACAGTGAGATTTTCAAAGCAATCACAGCAGCTCTTAGTGAAGACAGTAATAATTAGATTTAGTTATGGAATTTAAAGCTGGAAGAGCCCACCATTACCATCTGCGTAGCAGCTCATGCCATAGAGAACTTCCCTGAAATCACTCTCTTATAAACACGTGGGCAAATGTTTTAGAAATTAACCCAGACTACATTTAAAAGTTATGATTCTAAACCCTGATTCACTATTCCAGTTGTTAACCACAATCACTAACACTTCTGTATGGTACTTCTAATAAAATAGTCTGAGGCTGATACTGTCCAGTCCATGAGGCAGCTATTTGCATTCCTCACCCAGTCTTAAACTCTCTGCTTACACACATAACCAAACACATATTAAGAGACAGAATATGATAGAAGAGATTAAAAAAAAAAAAGGAACCACAAAGCTTTTAAGGAGAAGCATGCTACAAATCTCTTTTTTGATATTTAAATAAAGCAATACTTCATGCAAGTTTGGTAAATTATCTAAGCATGTACGAACACAGTGTATTTCAAAAAAAATGCTATTTACTATGAATATGAGAATGTCTATTGTCAGGGGGTATGTAAGATTGGGGGTCAATCTTCTCACTTCATTTTTCCCATTTTTATGAATTTGGCTCTATCACCCCTTAGGAAGGTCTTTGGTAGAAATGACCTCTTCATCTATAGATAAACTTCATTAAAGCTGCTGTGCAGACACAGCTTTGTGAGCCCCCAATTTACAGCCTGCTGGAAAGAGACTCCTCGATGGACAGGAGCTACTGTCTAATAAAGCTCTTCTCTTGCACTGTGCTGCCAAGCCTATTGCTTGTGGATAATGGCTGCATGGGCCTTTTTCTGCTGCAGGCACTTTTATTTCTAGGATCTAGGATGAAATCATCAATTCTTCCAAAATTAACAGAGCAGCTACACATGTAAATGACAATTAATCAATTTTACATTCTTTAAAAAATCCCATGATACACTAAAACCACTTAGAGTGTTCAGCGAAACTACTGTCCACTTTGTGCCATAAAGCACAAAGGTAAAGGGATAACTAACCTGGCAAAAAATGTGTTGCTTAGGAACGAAGAGGTAAGGAGGAAGAAGAATGCATTTATCAAATTCTACTGCAAAAGCTGCCCAGAACGGAATTCAGTGCCACAGTGACTCACAGAAATGTAAAATGCAGGAAGCAGCGTGTTCAGAACAACCAAAAACTGCTGATTAAGGTCAATTAGTAATTAAAAACCATAAAACCTCTCTGATTCCACAGAGGGTGATAAATCCTAGCTAAAACATTGTATAGGAGTGTGTTATTCAAATCAGAGCCTCAGGGCACTGTTGCAGTGTAAGTAACAACAAGGAGCCGAAATTCTGCAGGTAGAGCGTTTCTCTCACTTCCTCTGGGAATGTGTGAGCATTCTAAAAGTCAGCAGCTCCGTAGGTTAGACGGGATTTCAGCTGGACCTGGATGAGTGCCAGAATTTCTGAAAACATACCATCCCCTGCCTGCCCAAACTGAACACGTAATGAATTAAGAATTTTCTGAGAACCCTTTCCAGCGTTCTGCTCCGGTAACATCACACAAATCGCTGCTGGGTTAACAGCCCCAGCACCGTCCTGGGCTTGTGGATGAAGCCCCACCGATTCCCTCTTCCGAATTCCTGTCAGGCATGTTCAATGGCTCGGATCAGGCTGTCTTTTCAATTACACACAAACCCTGTGAAACAACTCCACCAGTAACCTAACGCTGTGGGCACCAAGGAAACTCGAATCCTCTTTTAGAAGATCACCAAAGTAAAGCATTGCTCGTCTGTAACAACAAAGCTGGGATTCATCCACACTGTTATCCTGCCTCAGCACCCATCAGTTCTTATCTGTTCTCAGAATTCCACATCCCTCCATTCCTTTTCCAAGCACAAGGCTCAGCTCCTGCGAGAGGACTTTAGACAGACAGAGCTGTGCAATAAAACCAAGCTGCTCTCCCAGGTGGGTTTGTGTTTCCTTCCCCACGCTGAAATGAAAACCTCCTGTCTCCTTGCCTTCCCGTTCGGGATGAATTACCCGTGCAGGCCCTGCGCTGCCAGCTCTGGACTACTGACAGTATCATTAGGCTCAGCTCCACAGGGACAAATCTCTTCAGACCCTGAACAGTAATACTTTTATGCTGCCTTAGGAGTTTTGTGGCATTGCACGTTGCGTTGGGAAGCAAATCCCCCTCCCAGTGCAGGAAAAGGCACGGGCAGAGCGTTCAAAGAACGTGTTGTTAAAGGTCCCTCTGTGTTTCTAGAGAGCAAATGTTGCCTTTTCTTCTGGAAGTGCTCATGGCAGAGCAGGCTGCTCCTCTTTCTTTGCTGTTTCCTAAGAGTCCACAACAAATCTCTGACTTGTGCCACAGGCTACGGGCATTAAATGTTGTGTGAATACCCTGTGCCAGCAGGTGTAAGGGTACTGACAGCTCCAGGTACCTTCCCAAACCCAGCTAAAGGCACTCTAATGCACAGTGCCTGCAGGTAAGACGAACAGGTTTTAACTAACGAGTGGTTGAAGTAAGATCTGTTGACATCCATGGAACACCACGGACATGTAGCTATGGAGCTCTAATGAGCTATGGAATGCTCTTGGAATGGCACCAGCTGCTGTAGCATCACAATTCTGCAGTTGCTAAAACAATTGCCTTGGCTCAGAGGAAGTTTTAGTACTTTAGTTTCCTCTGTACTCCAGTGCTAGATATTATAAATGCTGTGAAATAGAAACTATCACCACATCCAGCAGTAAAAAAAAAAAACCACCAAACCAAAAAAAACACAACAGAGGAAAAAGCCCTGAGAAACTAATTTCCTCAACTGGGTGTCAGCAGCTTCTGTATCAGTCTACAAAAGGCTTGAGTTATTTGATCCTCTGGTTACATTTCTTCCCTGAAAATGGACTTTTAAGTGCATGTATTTGGCAAAATCTACTCTTAAAGCCAAAATAATTTGCAGCTGCTGGTAGGTCAATACTTTTTTATATACATATATGATGGATAAAACAAGAGTTGTTTCTGTTAATTGTTGATACTCCTTATTTCACGGGTTCTTTCACCCATGGAACTCCTGCTACCATAAACTCTAAAAATTCTGGGTAACACATTAACATACAGTAATAACAGTTATGGTCTAAACTTTCACTCTTTCAATTGTCATAAAATAAAAACCTAAATTGTATTTTGTGCAACAGAACTGTGTTAAATACAAGAATTGAGAAGGAATGTGTTGCCCTGTTCTTTGACATGTAGCAATGATTATTTGTAAGTAAGCTGTATCCATCTTTTGGTTTGGGTGAAGAGATATAAAATACAAGCTCTTTTTTTACTGTTAAGGGAAATTCCTTCTAACATTGTCTCTAAAATAAACAATTATCAAAGTATTCATGGGCATTTATAAGACTGCCAAAGCTCTGTATCTTCAGATCATGATCAGGCACCTAATTCTCATGGGATTTTTAAAAACACTTTTGTTTAATACATTTTGGATCCTCTATCTCTTCTGAATTTTGAGGTTTTAATGCATTTTCTTTTCATTTTTAAGGGAAAAAAAGCAAGAACACTCCCACATTTTTACCACAAGTAATCAATCTCAAGTCATGTTTCATTTGCCTCTCACACTCAGGTTTGAGCTCATAGTAAATTTTCAAATGGTGATAAAATTGTTAAAGCCAGCAGCCCAGTAGCTGTACTGTATGCATTTAGCTGTATTTCACCCTAATCAGAGGCAACATCCAAATGTTAGCCAACATGAATGATAAAACTGGACACATCTATTTTACACAGAAGCAAAATATCAGGTTTAGAATAATCATGGAAGAAGTAGAAATGTTGTGTCATTCACTAAGTGACCTCTGACTGAGCTGAAAAAGGTAAACCATAAACATGGATTAAATAAACACCATTTATAGATTTTAATTTTACTAGCAGAATGCATGGATTAAAATTCATTCTTAAAGTTATTATTTGGATGCTTGAGCTCATCTGTAAAAATCAAGAGTCTGTGCAGAGGCAAACCACACAAGTTGCTTTCTGAAAATCAAAGGGGCCTGTGTTTGCTTAATGCTGAGGCTGTCACTGATTAAAGATGGGCTTGGCAACTGCATAAATGGGGCTTGAGAAGGCAATTCCCTGCTATGGCAGAAACCTGGAGCCAAAAACCTAGGAGGTCTCTCCCAGGACAGCCTTGCTTGCAACTAACTCCAGTTTCCCTCTTGTGTGATTTCAACCATCCTGATGAAGACATTAATTTCCCTTTTTTGGTTTACAGCAAATCACATTGATCTCTGGTTACAGCAGAGCTCTCACAATTACTAGCAATACCAGATGAAAGCCACAGTTCTGTTCCTAGATAGCTCATTTTAAATACACCAAACAAATATCCCATAGTCCTCATTCCAAGGATACAGTAACTTGGATATGCCTGGAGACATGGAACAGGAAACTTGGTTCCTTTCCATCTTTTATGACTAATACTGTGGGTGTATTAACTCTCAGTGGAAGGTATTGTGCTGATCAGACTTTGATCCAGAGCCTTGATCCCAGTCTACTGTTTCCAATGCACAGCATAATAGTCAGAGAAAGAGTCCCTCGGGTAAAATTTTGGGGTTAAAAAGATTTAAGTGTGCGAGGTTGGAACCAATTCATAGAAACAAGGTCGGTGGAGATTCATATCACTCAACATACATTGCTCAAGGTTTGCATATGGAACTTCAGTGATTGCCAAACTACAGGACTTTCTCTTCACCTGTTGGTTACCACAGACTGCTGAACCACAAAATTCCAACACATCTCACACAGAGAGCTGTAGAGATACACAAGAAAATGCTTTCTGAGGTAGCTGCAGGAATGTTAAAATGGATTAAACTCCCAGTGAGGTCACTTTTTAACTTGAAGTGCCAGGACCCCAAATATTGGCTGCCAAGCTCTCTTGAAGTCACTTCTAGACCCTGCAAAAGGACACAAGTCCCCAACCAGGCTCCCAGAACTCTGCAATTTGCCCAATACAACACAAGTGCCAACCCAAACCCACCCTGGTACAGAAAGCAGTGTGCTGGGGACAGGGAGTGCTTGGCTTTGCCTTGGAAGGAATCTGTCATGGTCTGCTCTGGCAACAGCATAAAACTGACATCCTAAAATGTTTTCTGGGTCACAACCACTTACACCTTAGGAATAGTTTTGTCCTGATGCACAGGAAAAGCACTGAGGAGGATTATTTGGGGGGATCTCCCTTCAACCCAATTTATCATTGATTGGTTCTAGGACAGGAACAACTAGAAAAAAGGCTTTCCCTGGGGGATTTCACTGAGACCATGTTATTCCACTGACTTTCATAACACTCAGGGGAGCCTCAGAGATCCAGATTACTTTGCATTTTGGAGAGCCCAGTGAGGTAATTACCAGAGATTTAAGAAAACCAATATTTTCATTTTATATTTATGATCTTTTTTTCCACTTTTTTTTTATTTTAAGTGTTGGTATTTAATGGTTTTTCTTTTTGCCAGCTGTTCCCCTATTAGAAGGGTGAGCTATAAAACCAGTTCCAAACTGTAGATGGTTTCGTAATCAGATGAAGTTAAGGGCAGCAGCTAGGGACAGTAGCACTCAATAAAACTTTACTAGTTAAAGTAAAACTGGCACCAGTATTTTCTCTGTTAATATGATTAGCCCGCTGGAAATTACTGCATGACACACTGTGCTTCGAGCAATCTGTTGCCTTCCTTTGTTGTTCCACTGATCACAGAGATCTCCTTGAGGACATATTAGTATGTTTTAGAAATTCTCCAGGGAGAAAATGTAATAGAGCACTGATGCAAATTGCTGCAATACCATGTACTGAACCCATTTTAGAATATTATGAATATTGCTGTTTCTATGGAAATTGAGCACCACTTGATGGATACAAAATCCAAATTCACACAGGCAAAACCCAAGCACAAACAGACTCACACACACACACTTGCTGAACACTTTTGGAATCAGTCCAGGATGATTTATTTTCCAACAGTAAATTTCCTCCGTGTATAACATTCAGTAAACACTGTAAGCACTGTGTACAACACTTTACCAGGATGAATTACACCCTGGGAAGTTTTTAATGATGGGATAGAGGAATATCAGCCAAAAGGTAAAACTGGGGGGGGGGGGAGGGAACCCCACCCCTATTCCTGCTTTTAAGCAATCCAGTATCAATATCAATGTCAATTGATACTCCTCTTTGTAAAGAGATGCAATATCAAACACGCCTGCACATTCATTAGGGCTTCTCAGTAACATATAAGCAATTTTAAGTAAAAAATTAGGAAATCCACTTAAGCAAGGTCTAAGAAAAGAACTGGACTTTCCTAACTTCAGAAGTGGAAGAAAAGCTCCACAGGAGGATTTGAGAACAGGCAAGTGTGAAGCTGGCTCGTTACTGAACTTGAGCAATTTGATTTCTGGTTTTGCATTTCCCAAGCAGCCGCTGTGTTTTAGGTTCATAGCCCACATTATGCAGTTTATGACTGGGACATATCACACATCTATTACCTAGGATGACTAATTATTTGGAAATTACTGTGGTGAGTAATGCCAGCAGAATGTGCTTTATTGCCTCAGCATAGCTGAGCTGGAAAATACCTTATGGATATATTTATGAAGACAAACAACTTTATAGCCATCATTAACACAAGCTGTAAATGCTAAACATGCAATTCTGTAGGAATTCTTAGAAGCATGGATGAAACCCCTGACAGCCTATGTGGAATATAACCCACCCATACAACCTCTCTGCTGTCCCATCTACAGAGAGGGAAGCAGAAATACTGCAGCAATCAGAAAACACAGTTGTGATTTGCAGAAACATGGGGAGTTTGTGTAATTCAGTACAGATGTAAGCCCGGGGTAAGTCTGTCAGCATAATCAGGATTTTCACAGTATGTGAGTGCTGCCTCCAGGCATTTGGAAACACCTTCTCCCTGCTGGCTCCTCACAGTACCTGGGAGTGGAATGAAACCAGAGCTGTGTTCTGCACCATCTGCTTTACCCCACACTGACTGTGGCCCTGATCCTGCACACGCTGTCATTCACACTCAAAATTCCTATCATAAACAGCCCCGCTGCTCATGTGAGGGAAGTACAACACTCACACGGTTTTTGGCAGAAATGGACATCGTGCCTCTTTAGGGTCAACGTGGAATTGCTGATGGGTTAGGAATGGGTCCACAAGAGTCATTACATGATACAGAAAAACACGAGGTAAAAACAAATTGCAGAATCTGTGTTTCAATCACCAAAATTAATGCTAGCCACAATGCACTTGCTAAGCAATAAAGGTCTCTCAGAAAACGTTCATTAAAAAGGAAAGCAAGTAATAACAGGCAAAAAGATGCAACTAGTACAGCTGAATTAAAACAGGCCAGGTCACTTTTTACTCTGCTTCTTCACAGATACAAAGTTGTAGAACATAATCAAAAGTACATATGGGGTACCATCAGCCTTATCCTTCTAATTCTCTTTTCTGCCAGACCCAAACCCTTTCAGAGCACGATCTCCTTTACCTTGGAGACCATATTTGGCAAAGGTGAGAAAGCAAGGAATGTAAAAAAAAGTGCAAAGGGAGTAGTTTACTTTATGAAGCAGGCCTGTTTCTCCTGTTTTCCTCCATCCCTTTACAATTTCTCCAGCCCATGCTACTGAAGGAAAGGATGTGACTGAAAAAAGCTGGGCTGGGGCTTAGGGGTGCACTTGTAAGCACTGTACAGATGTTTCCTATGATGGAGAGCTATTAGGAACTACAACAGTACAAGCTACTAAGAGGCACCTTGTGAATAATTTTATTCACACAGATACTGCTAAACCCCCTCCCCTACCCCTGAACATGTGGAAGGTTTAATGAGTACACAAGGATCCATTATAAAGGTAAGGAGGTTTTGAGCCTATACAGCCCAATTTCTGGAAACAGTAAGAGCTTTTTAGTTTGCCAAATGAATCAGTAAATGAATATAGAATTGCAGAGTTTTCTGAGAAATTTCAGAGTTTTTTGGAGAAAAAATTAGTGGTCGTGGTTGGTACTGCGATTTGTTAAAAACTGTTGAGGAATTCCTCTGGAAACACAAGGAATCTCTTTCCATGTTCAAGGGCCATCCAAACAAAGTGGAATAGACCAAATTCATCAATGCCAAGCACTGCCTCCTCCGTGTCCCACTTTTAAAGCACGTTTAGTACGCTGTGGGAGACCAATGGGCTTAGTGAGCCTCACATCCTGCAGTTTATCACAGCTGTGCTGCAGCACAGGCACCCTGGCCTAGAAGAGATTTCTTCCAGAGGGATCACCTCTTTCTTATTAGAGTTGTCCTAGAACTCTGATACAACCACAGTGTCATGGAATCATTCTGAATCTCCAAGGTACTTCCCAAGCAGTGTTTCTGAACCCTCACTTCCATTTGGGAAAAGGGGTCTTAGGACCCAACTGCCCTCTCCTCCTAACAAATTTTCTAGGGATTACACTGCTTTTTTGAGGGATAAAGAAAGAAAAAAGAATGGGTGGTTCAGCCAGTCCCATTCTGTGTGAAACTACAACTGGGCTCAAATGAAAGTTTCAAAGCACACTTAATGAAAGAGACTGCTGGAAAGGGAGTCTGGAACAGAGACTCTACAGCAATCACTTCATATCTGTGGTTATTTTCCCCAGGAGCCACGAGGAAGTCTGGGCCTCTACCTGTTCATTCATGATGAATATTTGGGAGGAATGGAAACTACTACATCTATGACACAAAGTATGTCCATAAACACCACATGTACTCTGTTATGGAAAACCTTATTAAGCTGAGTATGTGAAGGCTCTTTGCAAAGCAGCCTTTGAGGAGTTCCTCCCCGGATTTCTTTCATTCCAGACTGCCTGAAATACGGGTGGGAGAAGTGCAGGGGTGAGAACACACATCAAGGTACCGTATGACTACACTGCTTTAGTGTGATCTGAAATTGGTAGGGAAACACGCCGGTATTTTTTACTAGGAACTGAGAAGAGACTTGACAGCACCTAGAGAACCCAAAGGGAAGCTCTGGTCGCTTATCCAAATTGTTACAGTGCTTCAGAGGAATTTTTTATGCAACAAATGACAAGAATTTTGAATAGGTTGCTCTCTCCCAGGAGAAAAAGAATGAATTTAGAAACCTTACTAAAAATAATTGGAGATGCTCTTATTTTTAAAATGTATGAATTAAGTTTTCATTTCTTTCTTATGACAAAACAATTTCAAAACAAGATAGAGAAAACTCCACATATTATAAATTCATTTTTTCAATAAAATACCAAAACCATTTTAAAAATGAAGCTCAACCACCACCCAGAATGAGAATACATATACTTTAAGGGGGATCGGGTGGGGGAGATAAAGAATCTTTAAGCCCAAGTACTTATTGAAGACCTTTTTTAAACTGAGGTCACTGCGACGCCTGAGATTGCTTTACAGAAAGGATCTGGAGAGAATGAGTGGTTTCAAGGGGAGGGCAAGTGACCGTTCCCTCCTCCTGTGCTCACTTTCCTTTTAGTCCCCTGCCTTTCAATTACAGAGTAGCTTGACTGCCCGTGCAGGGGAGGGAATGCAATTCAGGTAGCCCTCAGCCAACATCGCTTGCCCAGAAGCCTAAATTGGGCACATCCATGGATTCTATTTGAGAGTTACCTTTGATCATATCACGTTAAACCCTGAATTGCTTCATCTCCATTTATTACCGCCCTACGCCAACCTAAAATCTTTGTGAAAAACACCGTCTTATCATCATTCTAGTACCTACCACCAAGGAACAACAGAAACAAGGCAGTTAATTCAAAGAAAACATTCAGTTACTACCCTAGGGCAAGTCTTGGCACATCCTAAGGTAAACTAGAGAACAGTGTTTGTATTGTGGGCTGTTTTTATTTGAAAGGAACAATGACAGCTAAGTTCCATGACAGAACATGCTAAAAAATCTGCCCTAGTGAACTGGCACAACCCCTTTTACAGCACACACAGAATCACAGAATAAGCGGAGTGGGAAAGGGATGATCCAATGGGATCATCGAGTCCAAGTCCTGTCCCTGCACAGGACACCCCGAAGAGTCACACCCAGTGCCTGAGAACCTTGTCCAAATGCTCCTTGAGCTCTGGCAGCCTAAGGGCTGCGAAGCCAATCCTAAATCCTTTTACAGCATGTCCGCATTCCAACTGTGCAGGGAATCCTTAATCCTTCAACAACGCTACCTTTGTGTTGTTTTCCATTTATCTGCCAAAGCAACCTCCTTAAAGCCCAGCACAGAGTTAAAACAATCTCAAACCACAAAAACCAGAGAGACTTACCTTTGCAGAGAGCACATGGGATCCTGCTGTATTCCAGGAGCACATCTCATGGGAAAAGGGCAAGGAAGAGCCCGTCCTTCCACGCCTCAGGCGCTACCAGACATGGCGGGCCGTTAGCCCTCACACCGTGTGGGCGCTACGGGGCCGCCCTCCCGCCCCGCAGGGCCGCCGTGAGGCGCCATCCCCGAGGCCTAGGCCGCGGGCCGGGCCCGCCCCGGCGGCTCCATCCACCTCCGTTCAGCTCCACCGTGCCCCGGGAGCGCCCATCCCGTCCCCGCGGGGCCCCCACGCCGTCCCCCGGAGCGGCATCGCCACAGCCCGGGCGGGGATCGTCCCCACTGACCGCCGGGGCTGCGCCGGGCGCTCCCACCCCGCGGCGTCGCAGCCGTGTAAGCCCGGGGCGCAGTTTCGCGTTACAAAGGGGTTCGCAACACCTCCCGGCTTTCCTCCTGGAGTGTGTTTGTGCCTACGGGCTCCAGGGCACCTTTTCGGTACACTTCGAAATGTCTCTGGAAAGCCTTCGAGGAGAGACACCACGGATTTTTAAGTCTCGCCAGCCCAGCTGGATCACAGAAGAGCCCGGAGACAAGTGAGATTGCGTTGGCACCAGCTGGGAGCTCGGAGCTGCAGCGCCCGGGGCGCAGTGCCACGAAATCCAAGTGCTGCCAAGACTCCGGTCCGGGCATTGTGGAACCAGGGGCTCACCTCGCAGAAATCCATGTGTGCAAATCCAGCTGTCATTCGCTGACATTGCTGCACCTCTTTCCTCAGATAGCACCGTAATTTAATTAAGTGTTGATGTGTTCTGGGTGGAAGCCCCTCAGCAGCACTGCTTCTGAATAAGCCATTTCATTTTAAAAAGGGAATGGGAACAAAGGCCTTTCCCATATTACAGAAATATTTTGGAACCAAAGTTGAATTCCACTTATCATTGTTTTCATAGCAGTTGGATTTAAACTCAAAAGGGAAAAAAAAAATTACATCACAAATTATATTCCTATAACTCATTAAGGGTGATTGCAAAATCAGTGGGAAAACTTTAACCAAATCTCCCAATATTGTGGGGATCTGTTTTGCTACTGTTTTCCAGGCTTATCAAAGGACAACTCTGCCTTGGTCTTTGCTTGCTATGTGTGGTTGGAGAACAGTATTGGAAAACAGTACGCTGTTGCTATAGGATACGTCCCTTTTTCCAGCTAAAATTGTTACATTTTACATCTCAGGAAACCTCTGGAGCTGATTAAAAGTAGCATGAACAAACCAAGACGCAGATTTACAGCTACTTCGTTACAAGTTTCTTCCTCTAAAAAAGAGAAGCCACCCCCTCTCTTCCTTGCATGTATCTTAAGAGTCTTTATGGTATCAAACGCAGGCCAAAGGAACATAGGGCGCTCGGATTTCTTCTGGATGAGGTCATTCTGAAGTAAGGTCTCTTTTCTTCTCTCTACAGACACTAACATGCTGTCCTTAGAATTTGGCCATTACATTCCAGATAAAATTATCACTTTCCCAGTCCTTAGTATCTCCTCAATTTTCTGTTTTAAGTCAGCGCCGGGAGGACAGCCACATTCCCTGCACAATAGCTGACAGATTCCCTGGGTTCCAGCCAAAATACTGCTTTGGAACTGGTTCTTGCTATGTTTTGGAGTCACTTCAGCTCCTGAGCTGCCAACTTATTTGGGAGTTTTGGGGGTGTTCTCCAGAATCATTTTTGTAAGAGCATAAAGTGACCTCTATAGCCCACTTATTCCTAGTTTTGAGAAAATTCAAGCTGCTCTTTTTGGAAAGAGAAATTAGGGTGGTAGCAGGAATTGAGTTTAAAAATTAAATGTGCTCTGTAACAATAACCAAAAATACCATCAACACAGGTTTCACAGCCTGGAAGATAGGTTGGTCTGTATGATCTACAGCAACTGGTGCTGGAGTTGCACATTAGCAGTGATTGCACTGGCACGTGTTTTCTGATGCATCCTGTCTGTACCAAAAATATCAGGCATTGCATACAGGGAATGAAGAACAGTGGGAAACAGGGCTTGGTGCAAGCTCTAATTACATACATTGGATTAGGACTAGAGCTGGTGAGCAAAAGAAGATCCATCAACAAAAAGTTATTCCGAGGAAGAAAAGGGTGTGAGGATAGTACCAATCCATGAATAACATACCCTAAAGGATTTTTTTTTCTCTCATCAGAGTACTTCCTCTGTTTTCACATTTCTTTAAACAGATAGACAAAAAAACCCCACCTAACTTTATTGTTATTATTACTCTTAATTTAAAAAAAACAAGTAGTGAGCAGTAGCAGGCATTATTACTTAGATCCAGCTTACCTCTTTAGCTCTGAAGTCTCCCCCTGATTGCACACTAAAAGGTGCCCAGGAGGGCAGTTGCAGCAAGGGCTGGAGCCCAGATATGGGGATTGAGCTCCGCAGGGAGTGTTGCTGGTGGGTTTAGAGACATTGTTCAGCCCTCACTATCTCATCACTGCCACTTGGGGAGCCCTGCCCTGCCCCACAGGTGCTGCGAGGCTCTCGCAGCGCTCATTAGAAATCTCGGAGATTTTCAGGTGAAAGGCCCTACTAAAAATATTATTGTTTCCATAGCAACAGCCCGTGTGATACAATGGGGTGGCTCTTTGCAGGATATTGCCAGAAGATCAGAGATGAGAAACTCTCACTTCAACCGGCAGAGCCGCAATAGAGCAAAAGACCCACAAAAGCCACTGCTATTTATATAACCACCTCTGGCTCTGCTTTGTGTCTTTGTGCAAAGCTCCTGATTCTGTCAGTGCCCCGTTCCCAAGACAAACTTTCCAGTACCAGAGAATAACAGCAGCAGCACTACCTAATGTAGTACATAAAGGTCTTCTCCTTCCAGAGGTTTCATACTAGCATCCAAAATGCTAATTTATTAATTTTGCTATGACTCCAAGCACCTTTAGAGCCATATCAATATTTAAACTTGAACTACAGCAATATATTGAAGCTACAGAGCGGCTGCCCAGACTTGATAACAGAATCATGACTGCTTGAGGTAAAAGATTTCAGAAATACACACCCACAGCTAGGCTTCAAAATTCATAGCCAGCCCCCTAAAAGTTGAATTTTGTAGGACTGCTGAACAGTTGTTAGCCCTTAGGGTTTTAGAGTGGGATTTAGTGGGAATTACTAGGAGAAAAGCTCTTACTGGGATCGGAGCATTATCATTTGACAGCCTGAATGGATGTTACACCTGACTTCAATCCTGTTCTTGAAACTCTGCCTAAAACCTAGAAATAAACCAGGAAATCAATCATCTTGGCCTTCATGAGAGCTGTCCTTGCTCATTATCTCTGTCTAACTTGAATAAACAAGAGTTTTTGATATGTTGTTTCTGGGTGAATAGTTGGAAGAGAATTTAAGCAAACTGGCTTCCCATCCGTTGCTCCAATTTTCATCTCAAAAATTGGTCAATCTGCCAAGGCTTCATATGAAAACGAAAGCAAAGCACAACTAAATGAGGACATTTCTTGGAAATTTATCTTTTTTAATGATTGTAACAAGAGGGCATTGGAGTTAAAGCGCATCCACTGTTTATCCTTTGTGTGGAGTGGCTGCCTGCAGAAAGGTTCAGTTTACATTATTGTAAATCTGGCAGGAACTGAATAACTGAGGGCCAGTGTGCCTTGCTCAGCTATTCAAGAAATAGCATTCAGCAAAATCCTTCTACAAATATCTAGTTGGCAACTCAGGCTAATGTAATTAAATCAGCTTCAAACACTTGTTTAGCTGCCAAATTGTTTCAAGTACAGTAGAACACGGGGATATTGCCAGGGAGATATGGATTAGCAAAAGAAGAGAAATATAAAACTTCAGGGCTAAAATTAGAACTGTACTGAGGAAAAAGCAAGAAGTGAAGTTTTATCTCTGATATTTATAATGACATTGGCATTATACAACAGTTACAGTAAAAAGGTGAATATATAGCAAAGAGGAATTCTCTGGAGACAGCAAGTACATACCTGTATTAATAGAGTTTACATTCCTGTAATCTGTATTAATATGCATTTACTGATCTTGCAAAATGCAATCCCTATCAGTTGTCCCACTACAGCTTTGAGTAATTTACATTCAGCAAGGCATTGAATCGTGTGATTTCAAAGGGATGTGAGCACATACTTAAAGTTAAACCCACATAAGTGGAAAGGGATAAACTTCAGCATGTGCTTAAATGCTCACTGAATTGCAACCTCCACTCCTTTGGCATTTGGCCCATTTGCAGGGGTAATTTCATGGCTTGTTTCCTTTGTCTGCAAGTGATTTAGTGTTTTTCTGTGTAAAACATCTCCACTTAACGTGGAGGTACCAACTTCAGGTATAGAAAAAAACCAGTAAAATAAAGATCATGTTTTATGGACTTTCTTCAAACTTGCATCACCTAACCAAGGCAGAAGTCCAATACAGAAGAATATATATTTTTTTTTCAATCAATCAACACATTTCACTGCAAAGTTCCCCTTTCTTCCATTTCTTCCACATTATTCCCCAGTGATTTTTCTGAGAACAGAGTAAAACCTCCCTCAACATCTGACCTACAGTGATTTTTGATCTGCCAGAACAAGAAGATCAGCATTATCCCTTCCGTCCTTCACATTTTACTGTGGAAGGAATTACTAGGTAAAAGCTGGCAGTAAACAAGATTGTAATAAGAACTCTTCACCATGAAAATAATGAGTCAGCAAAATTATCCCTGTCCCACTTCACTGTAGGAATCAATGGTCACAGCTAGAAGAGCACAACTCAAAAAAGTTTAAATTTTTTATTAAAAAATAGCATAGGAATAGAAGTAAATAAGAAAGTAATGTACATTCCTGTTGCACATTCCCAGTGTAAATATACTACTAAGAGGAAAGAAAACTGTTAAAACTTCTAAACTGTTGTAAGTGGATCGACACAGTGAAAATTAAAACCTGACGAACAAAATGCTTTAGAAAAATGCAGAAAATCTAACACTGAGCAATTGCATCAAAGTGAGAGATAAAAGCACTCAGCATCTCTGAAAATTGATCCTGCAAGCATAGAAAGAACATTCTGAGTGTAGCCTGACAGGTCTTTCAGGGACTTGAGAAATGTAAAAGCAATTGAATGCAGTTCTTTTATATTTTAATTAAAAGAAACATTCCATGCAAAGACCTAATTTGCCAGTTTCCAGCCTAGACTGAATTTTTATAGCTGAATTTGAAACTCTTGAAAATAAGGGTTTATATAATGGAAAGGCTGACACAAGCCTGACTTCAGGGATGAGAACCACAGCATCAGATTTTCCTCTCACTGGAGAAATTACAAATGGCTTCAAGTAAAATTGAGGTAAAGAAAAGATAAAAATGATCAGTGGCTCTTTAGATGCGCCTTGAAGAAAGCACTTTTGACTGGCAAGTAAGATCAAATTCTAAAGCACATAAAGCAGGTGTTTGCCAACATCATGAGAAATAGCAGGGAAGAATTTTGCTTTTCCCTGAGGCAGATCTTCCTCAGACATGCACTGGGAAGGAAATTGAACTCAAAAGCACTAAAGCTGCCCTGAAGAAAAGTATTAAGAGGTGATGGCAGTGCCAGAGAAAGAGGAAATGCCCTCTTCCAAGCAGCTCTTGGGCAAGACAGCATATGATACCAAGCAGAAAGCAATTCCCTGGCAGGTCCCTAATGTAACTGTTACTCTCAGGATTTCTGCAAACAGCTCTTGGCTTCCTTGCAACTGCTTGCAGAAACAGGAGGACTGCAACACTTGAGCAGCTGCATGTCTGCAGGATTGGAGCAAAGCTGGGTGTAACTCCCAGCTTCCATTTTTTGCTCTGTGCAAGGGAGAGACTTGTGTACAAAGATCTTGTTTCTCTCAAGATCTATTTAAAATCACTTCTATTTTTATTTCTAATAAACCTTTTGGGGTTTCAACTGTAAAACCATCTTTGTCTCCTTTTAGGGAATTCACTGCAGCAGAGTCTAGGATGTTCCACTGCAACATCCTGGCTGGCTTTGGACACTCAGTCTAGCCTGTGAGTTTGCTTATCATGGTGGGTGACAATGGGAGTTTAAAGAAATCCATGCAAGCATGGAGATTTTCACATTACTGTATTCCCCGAATCCCCAGTGGTGTTGGTTTGCAGAAAAGCAACTGAGTGACTGAATGGAAATCGGTGGTTTCTTTTGGAAGTTTATGACAAGAGTTAAGCAAACAAACAAATGCTGTAGACCAGAACATTTAAACTGATGCCAAAATAAACCCAGACAAATGCTTTAGTGATTCAGGCTCTGGAATTGTACGTACAAGAGGGTTCACAAATGTTTTCACTCTTTCAACAATAACAACAGCAGAAAGTTACCCCAGGCACGGAGTGAGTTATCTCAGAGTTAATTCTTTCAAGTGTGAGCAGTACCAAGCATGGCTGTGTTACCCTGGTGAGATCATGTGACACACTCAGAGCAGAGCACACTCTCCAAGTGTGTCAGTCACACAGCTAAACTGAAATTCTCTAAGAGACTACCTAGGCACACCTTTGCTTCAAACACCAGAACTCTTCTTGTTCCATTAAAAGAGATGCTTTTCCAGCCCTCCTGGTGAGGAAACTCCCACATTTCTCTCCAACACTTGAATGGCCAAAAATGGACATTCTGCACACTCCCACTCTGTGTTTTTTCAAGATACATTTAAATTATGGTTGTGTAAGTCTCTCTTTACTTTTTCTATACCAGGCTAGAGATCGAATTCATGTTATCCCTTTTCTGCTTGTTTGGAGCCAAGTGTGGAGGAATAAACCACTTGGGAATGACAATATGAGTGAGCCGTGGGAGACTGCCAGACTTTGGTACAAATAGAAAACCCACTCAGAGTGGGACAAGGTGCAATATAAAAGAATCTGAACTATCTCAAAATGCAACAAGCCAATTTATCTCACATTCAAAACCTGCCTGGCCTTTTTTTCCCCTTCCTTTTGATTTTTCTGCACCTCTGCATTTCTTAGGTCTGGTCATGTCTGAAAGCAAAATAGTGACTTTAGCCAAAAAACCTGTTGCCACAGGATTTCCAGTACATTTTGGCAGGTGCAAAAGATAGATCCCTGCATGTTTACCCAGTTAAAATGAAAACTTCAGGCCTTCAGAGATTCCTCCGGTGCAAGTTAGAATATGAGCCTGAAGCAATTTCCTTCCTTTTATATAAGTCAGGGTCACCTTTGAGTTAAACAGAATCCAGAAGGATTTTCAGCATGGGTTTATTTCTTCTAATTCTTTTAATTTCATTAGTTCCCTTGCTGGGATTTAAGAATCCCAAAGGGAGCTACAGTTTACCACAGCAGGAGGGTGCAGACAAATATAAGAACCTGTGTTTATAATAAAATTAACCAATCTTGCTTTTAGTTGCAGATGCCAGAGAAAATCAGTCTCATACATCCCCTCCAAGAACTGAGGCTCATTAATCATAGCAATGCTTATATTTTACTCCTTTTGAATGTATGTGCAATTTTCCTAAGAACAGCAAAATGGACTCAATTTTCTGTCCTGTGGTCTTGCTATAGGCTAGGTCAGCACCAGCATACGAAAATGCTCCTGAAAAAATACCGCAGTGAGTGAAAAAAAAAAATAAAGCAACTTGCAAAATGCATAATTTTATGGGAAACCCACAAGCCACGGATCTCACTTGACTTTAAATCAGTTATAAAACGTCCTTTTAAAGGGGATTCTCCAGGCCTTAATTTACTTGTTTTGTTTTGTTTTTTTTTTTAATTTTATTTCAAATGGCAGAGAAATCCTTCAGAAATGTCCTATGAAGTTACAGCAGGTGATTGTCTTCAAAAAAATAAAAAGTTTTTTCAAATTTCAGTATGCCTCTGCTGCTTCAAAATGCTTTAGTAACCTTCTGAAATACTCTCAAAAGCAATCAATTTGCTGAGATGATAATCTACTGAAAAATAAATGACTCAACATTGATGTCCTTGTTTTCATTCCTAAGAAGCCAGATTTTAGATACAATTTCTGGGTTTAGGTTCCATGCTTTGCTTAACTCAAAACAAAGTTCTTTAATATGTTAGGAAGGAAAGGGGTGAAGCACAACAGGATTATGTATTGTCTACTTTGTAATCAAATGAACCTGAAATGCTTTCACTGACCTTCTTGACTGGCTGTTGCCTATAATGTAACACTATTTCAAATACCACTTCCACTCTATGTAAAATCATTTGAGAGGTGTAAATGTGATTTCTGGAGGGTGCAGGACAAAATGTAAGTGTTGCTCTTGTCATCATTCAGAGGACAGAGGTTATACAAGGAATGCAACTGGGAATAATACTCGGTACTCCCTGTGAATCAGGAGTGTAGTAAAGCAAATAAATAGGAAGGACCATGATGGTTATTACATTGATTTTGTTCCATGAATAAAGATAGCTTTTTAGTCTCCAGGGATGGCAGCTCCCTAAAAGAACACAGATTGCTTGGGATAACTTACATGGAACTGTACCACAGGGCAAACAATCATTTCATTACAGTGGGTAGAGCAAGAAAAGAGCTTGTGTGCACCAGGAGAGGGTAAAAGGTGATGGAAGGTTAAGCTGCAGAGCTGAGTGACCTTTCAAAGCAGGCCTGAAAGAGGCTCACACCTTGCAAGTGTCAGAAAACTCTGAGAGTCCTGGAGCTTGATGTGTCTGACTCCTCTGTGCTCAATCTTCCAGTCACCAAATCTGACCAAGAATGCAACCTGAGCTCAACAGCCTTATGGTTCTTTGCACCCTGCTTACAACTGATTTTATTCCTACCCTCTGGTAACAAATCCATGCTAGGAACTACACTTGCATTTGTGAACTATGAATTTCAGATCCAGGCCCCATTTGGGCTCAAGGATGTGGCAGAACCACATCTTTTAAAACACAAGTCAAAAAAATGGTGTCTTGAAAATTATTAGGGAAGCTTTTAACTGCCCTGGAAGGTTCGAGAAGCACCCTGGTAATTAAATGAGGGGGGTTAATGAACTGCTGTGAGTTGAAGCAGACTGTCAGCCCAGTGTGATCTTTTAAAAATTACAGTGAACCTTCAAGTGAATCCAAGCCTACCCTTCCCCTCCTGGCATCAGCTGGGTGGAGGCTCTTCTATTCAAACCTGAGCTCTGCCACTGTGCAGCCAGCCGAGTTTTTGTTAAAAGACAAAAGGAGGGGAAGAAAACAAACTGGGTGTAACTTCTTAGGGATTTGCATTTGTCTGGGTGGTAAAAAGCTGAGGGCTAAGTGTGGACAGTTGGGAAGCAAATAGAAAGCTCAGCCAAGCTCTTCCTCTGCTTAAAAAAGAAGAAGAAAGAAAAGATGAGTTTATGCTACTGCTATGAAGCCAAATTGAAGTGTTTAGATGTTCTACTTGAAGAGGTTTAGAGAAGGTCTCTGAAGCGGCTGGGACAGTCAGAACTTCTGCCACCACAGATGGTGGCTTTCACACTGCCACCTTCTCCTCCATCAGATGGGATGAATGTGACAGTGCCAGATACAGAGGGAGACTGCACAGTTGTGAGGAAAGAGAATTTCCCTGTCAGCGGCAACGAACGGTGAGATGAGCTCAGCAGCCACCCACAGAATTCCTGCCTCGGTTGAAATCACCCAGAGAAATCAATGCCCGTGTGCCTCTGACAATCCAGACCAAGCCTCAGGACCTCCTCAGTTTCCTGGACAGCCCTTTGAGGGTGTCTTAAGCTCAGCTGAAATCAGAAGCAAATCTGCCTTAGAAACAGAGAAGACTGACCCCACACAAGCATGGAAGCTACACTTACAGACCAGTTGAGTAAAACACCTCTGGCACCAGTGTCCCACTTCCTTATGTAAGAGAGAGACAACGACTTACTCTGACACTTCTTGTCTGTACCTCCTCCTCTCTGCTGGGAGAGGTTCAGAACAGTTGTGCTTAGGCAAAGGTATTTCCCTTTATTTCAGTAGCAGGATATGCAGATATTCTGGAGAGGGAAGAGTGTTAGATATTCACTCTTGGTCAGGGCACACCAGTTCAAGTTACCAAAAAGCAAAGGCTGTTTCTTCAGCAGAGACATCACACATTGCTTTAGCTCATATTTGAACAACTGATTTGGAATTCTCCTTCCCTCAAGAATCCAGGCTCCTCTCCTGTCCTGGGGGACCAAGGATTGTTCCCTAGCACACAGCAGTCCCAACCAAAATGGAGCACCGGCACAGATTTCTACAGCAATATGATCACTCTGGAGTCATTTCCTGATTCTGATGCACCAAAAAGAAACTGTCCCAGTTTTTTAATAGAGTAATTTGAGCACAAGACATATTGTCAGGTCTGAAAGGCAAAATATGTGGCAAGACTCAAGGGTAAAATTGAAGCTGGTGGCTAATTTCCATTTTAGCAGAAGGGCTTGCTGCTCTGTCAGATGCAAAAAGTGTAATTATTTTTATCTTTGAAAAGAAATTTAATTAACAGAGTGCATGCTCACCACACAATAAATCCACAGGCAGCTGCATTCTTGCACTGGCAGCAGTGGGGTGTGCTTTGAGAGACAGAGCCAGACCTTAATGACAGGAAGGTTTCTGGAAAGTTCACAGTGGCAAGGCTGTTAAGAAAAAAGCAAACCACACTTTTCACAAGTTCTTAAGTTTTTTTACTTTGTTTCATCAAACTGGATTTGCTTGGATTTGGAGCAATTGGGCCACACCACTGTGAGATTTTCAAGAGAGTAAATAATATGTTTGAATCAAAATCACAGGAAAGGGATTTGGGCTGAAATACTGAATTGATGAGATAGAAGAATTTTGCTTCAATCTCAACATTTGCAAAAGAAAATTTGACACCCTCCATATCTGCCCTGTTCTGACCAGTGAATAAGTTCAAGGACAAAAATGTCAGATCCATATATCCCAAC
Source organism: Lanius collurio (assembly GCA_020086605.1). Classification (NCBI taxonomy): domain Eukaryota; kingdom Metazoa; phylum Chordata; class Aves; order Passeriformes; family Laniidae; genus Lanius; species Lanius collurio. The sequence continues at coordinate 5,915,420 of JACBWW010000034.1, read as the reverse complement.
TTGTTTTACTAACTATTTATTCATGAGCAAAGTCCAAGGTAGAACTATGCCAGAAGATTATCAAAAGGTGGCATTTCCTTGAATCATCTGTGCCAAATAATATTGTTTCTGGTTCTGTTACTCAGACTAAGAGTTCTGCAACTTTTTAAAACATTTTGAAACCCAAAAATATTAATACAATTTTTAAGAATACTTTTTTGCTTTCAATCATCCCTGTTATGTACTTGTTCTTAAATATATCCTTTTGCTTAGGAATCAAACAAAAATAAGCTGATTACGCCTACCTATTGCCCACGAATGTCTGGCAGTCAGACATTTATTTTAACTAAAAGTTAGTAATTGTGAGAAAGGCATTGCGAGAAGCAATGAACAATGAACAAATTTCTGGCTTTATTATAATGAATATTTATGAAACCTTTCTCAAAGGATTTTCTCTGCTCTTCTCAGTACACCCTTGCTCATATTTTTCAATAAGATGTTTTTTTTTGCTGAGATGTTGTTCATGTCATGGAACTTGGATGAAATCATGCTCCTTACAACCCTAGCTATTTTCCAGTTCATGACTCAAGCATGACTGAATTATTATTATTGTTAGTATTATTAAAAGGCAGACATTTAAGACGTAATCTGTCTTGGGTATTTCTGTAGAAGGGACATTTCATTTCACTAGGAAGTTTTTACTTTCCTTTCTGAGCCAGCATTTACTTAAAAACATCCCTATACTACTGATATTAACCAGCTTTTTTTCTTTATTACCACTGGCAAGCAGCAGCATCTAATATTCCTCAGAATGCACGGAGAGGCAGCAGGAAGAAAAACCACCATGTGTTTGTTGAATGGTGGCAGAGAAAGAAAAATGAAGCAGTACAAGACAAAATGGTGTGGGGAAAAAATTGTAAGGGAGATTACAAAGTTTTGTGAGACCTTGTAAGGACAGTGGCATTAAAAGAGAAAGATTTTAATGTAAGACCATTCTTTAACATCAGATGACAGAATATGCAATATCAGGAGAAATTTCCAGTGCCAGAAAATGGTCTCAAATGCTCTCCCATCTGAGTCCAGTCCAGCCTCAAATAGGTGGTCCTGTGGCATAGATGGTACAGAGAAATACACCCTGGGAATGAGCCAGTTCTGGGAATTTCTGCACCACAAATGCAGGTAAAAACACTGTGGGGAAATCTAACATCTGTATGTCTGCTAAAACCAGCTGGTATTTGTCCTTTTTTATTTATAATGAAAATACACATTAGAATAGTTCATCATAAAAGGTTATGGGGTTGGAAGGGACCTAGAAGCTCATCCAGTCCCACCCCCACCTCCCACTATCCTGGGTTGCCCCAAGCCCTGTCCAACGTGGCCTGGAACTGTTCCAGGGATGGGGCAGCCATGGCTTCCCTGGGCAGCCTGTGCCATGGCCTCCCCACCCTCCCAGGGAAGAAATGGCTGTTAAGGCTGGAAGGAACCTGTGGCAGGCAGAAGGGGAAGCCTTGGCCAAGGCACTGGGGAGGTTGGTCTGTGCACAGCAGAATGAAGGAAATGGGCAAGCCACTGGCAGGAAGTTAATGCTTGTGGCTGCCCACATGTGGCTGAAGCACTGTGGAGCTTCTGGATTCCCTTCCCAGCCTCTTCCCACCTTTGCTGTTCTGTGCCAGGTCAGTGACTGCTGGGGAGGGGTGGCACATTCCTGTGCCCCCAGTCCCAGCGTGAGGTGAATTCATCTGCTTAGCTTTTATGAGGAATCTTAAACATAGACAGTGCTGTTCCAATTTTAGGGATGCAGAATCTAGAGCCCACATTGGGGCCAGGTGGCACAGAGAGCTGTCAGAGAAGCCCAGTCCTCATGCTTCTCCTTTTTTTTAACAGCAGCACCACTAAAACGTGTGATCTGCTACATGAAGCTGTTGTTGTCAGTCTGTTTGACAGCAGGAGGAGCACAGAGAATCAGGCCTTTTCTATTATGGGCTATCCAGCTCCTTTCTGAAAACTACTGGAAGCTCTCGGGTTCTTTAGTGACTTCATCTGGTTCAGATAATAAATTACAGAAAATTGATTTCAAATTTACAATCTCATTACTAAACTCTAAACCACCAAATACCAAAGAACATTTCTTTTTTTACTCAGTTAATTCTAAGCATATATTCATGGCTTATGATTTTCTGCTAATTAATTAGGCCTGGTTCGTACACCACCCACTGATTACTGCCTGATGTACAACAGTAAGTCATTAAAAATCTTTAACTGAAGTCCTATCAATCATTCTACAATAGATCTTCACCAACTTCTAATTTATGTACTGTGTTTCTGCATAAACAATGTGCATCTTGTGTTCTTAGGTATGAAACTTGTAAAAAGTACATTTTATTTCAACACCAACCTACTGTAAGGACTCAAGCTTACAGACACTGGTCTTGCAGCAAAAAGAATTGGACACAACCATTTTAAATTCTGTTGTGTCCGAGGTGTTTAGGAATCACCAGACATGGAGCAGGACACATGTAGCTCTTCACAGAGTATATGTACAACCAAACTGAAATTAAATGTAAGTAAAGATACGGTGAGAGCTGTGAGGTAAAATCAGTTCCAATGTTCTACCTACTATTTTCAAAATATTTAGGATATTTTGTAGGCATTACAATGAATGATGTTTCTCACTGATAGATGAGCAGCATTGTATGGGGCTGCATTTAATTGTATTTTATATACATAGCTCCAGCTTCCCGAAGTTCCAGATGGCACTGTACATCCCTGTCCTATCATTATTCCCCATTCCAGAGTCTATGTCATTGTCCCATTTTATCAGCCATAGCTCAATGTTTGCTCCCAAACCATCACTGAGGACGTTGTTTAGCGTGGTGGCTGTTCCTGCCCCATAACCCCCACTTTGCATCCTGCACTTCCACAAACAATTACCCTGCCTGAGCAGTTGAGTTGGAAGCTCTTTCTTGCCATTGTATTTGTTTATTGGAACCAGATTTCATTAGCATCTCTGCAAGACAGAAGACTGCATCAACAGATTTAAAAGCTGCCAAAACCTATAAAATCCCATCAAGAAAACAATCCCTAAGGGAGAAAATGATTGAGTGCCTATAGAGGCACCAAGTTCTTCTACCCAGATGGATATTTTTTCCACAGAATTCTACTCTATAAAGCCACTTACGGTGCAATTCTGGCACCATTGGGCGAGACCTCATTATCTGGGAGATAACAGGACTGTTTACAAGGAGAGGGAGAGCTCGGGGCCACTGAGTGTGTTAGAAGAGCGTTTCCTTTGAGAACTGTCGGGTCAAATTGCTTCCACTTCTTATATTATCCAACTGTGAAAAATATTAGTATGCATGCTAGGTAGAACAACAGACTAAATAAATAATAATAAAAAGTTCTCTTTGAAGCCCAGTGGTTTTTTGCAGTATTTGGGATTAGTAGTTACAACAGACAAGATACCTCCTAGGAGAATCTTTCTAATTAAAAGCCAGAGACAAAGCAAAGCTTGAGTGAGTGCAGTGAAAAAGGTACATCCTTGTGGCCAGTCACACTGTGCTAACACAGTGTGTCTGCAGAGTTGAGAAAAATGAGAGGGGAAAACAGGGAATATTCTTGATGGTATTGTAAAGATTTGTGTTGCAGCAAAGTATCCTTGGCAGCTTAGGCAGAGGTTTTAAAATTCGAAGATAGAAAAGGCCAACCTTGTACCAGATGGGGTTTGGCAGAACATGACCAAATAATTTACAGATTATATAAAGGGATTACCTGACTCATCCTTGGAGCACAGCAATCTGTGGCTGAACAGAGGCAGCCCTTCAGATGCTGCAGTTTCTTTGGAAGGAAGGGAAGATTCACTTAGAGGGGAAAACCACTGGTTAGGTACACTGCCCTTCTGTACAAAGGGTCTTCCAGGCTCTCTTCTATTCCAGCACACATTTGCAGATCCCCAGGAAGGCAGGATGCACACACAGATACATACTCTTGCTGACGCTGTATCTAATGTCTGCTGTCCACTTTGAGTGCCCAGGTCACAATGGGACAGGCTTAGCAAGGGGTCAGAGATGCCAAAGAGCTAGAGGATGAAGAGGGACACTTTTCCCACTCCTATCCACATGCAAGGCAATGTTTTGCTGGCAAGTCAAAAATCTGCTATGGAACGACCACTTCTGTGAATAAAAATATTTCTGAATGTTCACCTGTTGCCTTTGCTCATTTGAACTGACTGTTGAAACTTATTCAGTAAAGGAATGGAAATTCTGTAGTGACCTCTCTTCTTGCTCCCTGGAAATTGCTGATGAACTTTTGTGAGCAAAACCTGCCGGCTCTATGTCTCTCCTGGGGAAGCCTGACTCCTGATCTCCCCAGGAAATCTGCAAGGCAGGGAGCACGCAGTGGCTGCAGTCACCGGGCCAGCACAGCCCAGCATGATGAAACACACAAAAAGATTTTAACAATGGTAGTTGCACGCAGTAAATCCACATCCTGGGGAGCACGTGTGTGCTTTTTGGATAAGCAAACCTGTGGTGGTTTAGCAAGCCCAGTGGGAAGGTGCCTGGCTGTAAAAGCACAGGTCATTGCAAGCAGGAGAGAGGAGGAGCAGAGGGAGCTCAGCGCTGGCTGCAGTTTCCACTGTGAACAGCCCTGGCTTCCCAGGGGTGACTCCATCTATGGGCAGGTTGAGAAGGCCACAGAACAGCCAACATTTTGCTCCTGTGCTACATCTCTAGCCAGGCTGGCAGTCTGGTTATGGAGAGCTAAAATAACTCGCCCAAGGCAGCAGCTTGGATCAAGGGTAAAGAAAAGATGATAATGCTTTCTGAAGACTGTGCATATGTAGGAAAAATACCCTCAAATTTTCTCAAATTGTTCGCTAGTACAGACTCATTGTACCTGTCATCATTAGATTTTTGTGACAACTCTTTACATTCTCCTTTTTTTTACTTCAAGTCACCATGAAATTATTCAGAATACATCAACTTACTTGTTTTTGGTTCCTCATAAGAATGATAAATATTTCAGAAAGTTCAGATTTCTCCTTATTATTATCACCTTCATGCATTTTTGATCCTTACTTTTTTTTTGGCATAAGTGTGGGAAGCTGCCAAAAGGATGAATTTTGACAGCTCTAGCTCTTTTTTGTTTGTATTGATGAAAGCTATCTGTGCAGAAAACTTTCTTGTTTTGTAAATGGTAATGAATATCTAGGAATGGAAACGAGCCTGTGTGTACTGTGCCACTGGAACAGAGAGAACAGGATGTTCTGTCCCTCGGAGCTGAGGAGGAACTGCCTACCTGGCAAGAGGAATCAGCACACAAACAAGTGACAGGTTCTGTGTGATTACAGAGGTTGTACAATGAAGTTTTACACTTCCCAAACCAAGCTCACATTGCTGGCACGACACACTCCCTCTCTGAAAAGCCATTTGATTTGGTGTTTCTCCTCTCGAGGAGTTCAGGGAGCCATGCTCTGATGCCTGTTACCCTCACAAATGAACTGGTATATTTGAAAAGTTCCTTCTTCAAACCTTTTCATGAGCATAACACAGCAAATTACGCAGATTTTAGAGATGTGATGGCAAATATTTCATGTTATCTTTTCCACTAAGAAATTCCCCTCCCACTGCTCTAAGCCTGAAGTTGGATCAGCCAACAGCAGCCTGTGTGCAATGCCAGAGTTGTGCTCCAGGGAATCAGGATGCCATGAGAGTTCTGCCAAACACAAGCAAACAAAACAAAAGGGCCACAGAACAAAAGCAGTAAAAATAATGTAAGCCAATGTAGAGTAAGGAGAAAAAAAAAGCAGTAATAGCAGTCTAATAAAGAGCTTCTATATCTCAGCCATACCATCTCTGATTTGGATGTGGAGGTTGCCCTTCAATAGTGGGCAAGGGGAAGGAAACTGTTCTTGGGGATTGATGTGCCAGTTCTGTGGGCCACGAGGCTCTCATGGGTATGTGAGACTCCACTCATTTTTAATTCCCACTGCACAGAAGAAGCAAGCTCCCCTTTAAAAAGCCTCTATATCATACTTAATTCTATCATTCTCTGTTTTACATTTAAAAGCTCTGGGAGGCCACCCAGTATTTTTGTCAGGCTACATACAGAGGTCTGCATTTTCGTTTTCCCCTACACTGATGCAAATAAACAGCAGGGCTATTTAATACAGGACTAAATAAAAAGAGGAACAAACACAACTTCCAAACAAAAATGAATGGTATTCTTTGTTAGGGAAAATAACCCCAAATCTCAGAATGGAAAAGGAGGGACTGTGTCCGAGAAAAAGAGAGGAACAAAATGCCAGCATGAATTTGTGAGGAAGAAATCATGCCGTGTCAATTCAATTTACTTGTAGAGCAACGAGACCTGGGATCACAAAGAGAACTCAAGTTATCCTTGAATTTTTCATTGTATCACAGTATTCAAGAGAGACATTAAAACATCTTTCAAGTTAACACTGATTAAACCTGCAGTAAAACATTATGATCAGCTTGGATGCTGTGTTTCAGTAAAAACTTGGAACAATTGGATAAAGCTCAAAGGAAATCAGCAAAAATTGTAACAGGTCTGGAAGACATAGCCCAAAGGAAGTAATAAATGCTGGATTAGGATTATGCAAATGTTAGTGCATTCCTGCCCACCTAATAGAAGTAAGTGCTGTGAAATGGAAGAGAGTGATTCTCTTTCTTCATGTATATGTTGGATAAGACAAGGAAAAAAGGATTGAATTGGATCAAGGAAGATTTATGAAAATCTTCGTATTATAAAACGCCCTGCAACAGCAAGATTGGTTCAGGAGGTTTTGGAACATCACCACTGGAAAATTAAGAAAAAGCCCGACAGCTGTGTCAGGAATGACAAATACATTTGGTACGCTGCTGTGGGGGAAGGGGAATGGACTAAATGATCTCTTGAAGTTGCTTCCAGCCTTGGGATTCTCTGATTTCATGGTACATTCCTTCATACCATGGAGCTACATGTTCAACATTTTACTGTTTAGAGTGTTTCTCTCAGGAATTATATAATTTTCTTTTATTATTTACACTTATTATAGTCCATTCACTTCATATTCAGTATAAATATTGCAACACTGCACTCACCTACTTGAGTTTTTTTTATTTCATTAAACATTTCCCTCTGTGAAATACCCTCTTCAATAAAGCATGGCAGCAATAATAAATGACCCACAGCAAGAGGAGGACTGGAGTGGGAGAAGTATAACAGGAGGAATTCTCCTGTTTCATAGACATTCCATTAATTTATTTCCAGTAGGCAAACTCCATTTGCCTCTCACCAGGGTAAACCCTGAACTGTGGCTCAGGAAACACTCTTATGGTGGAGGCTCAAATAAACGCCTCACAACTTTCTACTGACACCTCCTCAATAGTTAAAGTGGTTCCTCTGCCAAACAGGTAAAGTCACAGAGTTCACATTAAATATCATTATATCCATCAGCAATGACATGGGGAGTTTCAACATTTAGGGGTGTTGATGGAAACCAAAAAAATTCATGGTGAGATGTAGTGGCTGTGAGCTGAACAGGTGACACCACTCCTGGAAATCCAAGGCACCACTCACTGCTGAGTCACCCCCAGCCATTCCCATCACTTTCTAGCCTGGACAGCATTAATAACACAACATTAATCTCTTCCAAATGTTCTCAGCATTTAGCTCTGCACCTCCGTTCTGAGCTGCTTCACATTCCCACTTTCCACCATGGAAGTCTCAGGCCCAACCCAAAACCTGTTGGTTAGCACTGAAAAAGAAGTTGTCCTCAAATACTCTTCTTTTATAATTACAACTTCAACAGTTCAGGGAATGGAAAGTGCTTGACTAATATTTATAAATGAAGGCTTAAAATGCTTTTTCCTTTTCCCCATGCACAGACCACTGACAAGAGAAAAAAATCCAAGAAGAGGTAAGTGACTTCTCACAGTTACAGGATCAGCTTGTGGGAACACGTGGTTTTAACCACTCTTTGCCCAAACTCTGCTATTCCTGCTGCAGTTCTCACTAAATACATATCCCCAGGATCATCAAAATGTCCTCAGGATGCAAATCCTATTACATTTACCATTTTTTATGCAGGGTTTTTTCCCTTTCACAGAAATACCACATATACTTAATTGTCTGAGTCACTTTATCTCAGCCTGTTCCTTCATTGTTGAACTAAGTTTTCAAGGAGCAAACTTTACCATTCCCCACTGCAGAGTGTCTCTTTAAAATGAGCTGGAAGTACCTGTTTTCAATGGTCTTTCTGAATATGTCTTTATTCCAAATCCGATCTGAATTCTTGACTTCTATGCTAAACCCTTTATTACATACTGGAACAGGGCTAAGGACTCACACAGAAGTGAAGCAGAAATAGTTTGCTATAAAGAGGGAGCCTTTTACAGACCTGTTTTCAAGGTGAGTGTTTATGTACAAAATAGCAGTTCAAGATTGGGGTTTTCTTAGAGCATTGTAGCAGAAAAGCAGAAGTATTTTAGGGCTTGGTGTCCAAAATTGGACAGATCTCAGGTGCACAGGTCCTTCTATACATTTACCCTACGATCCTCTCCTTGCCGAAACAGGTTCTTTTGTGTTTCTACACAAAGATGTCTGTTCAGAATTTGGATAATCTAAAAACCAGACGAAATGAACATATGAGCAACAAGAAATCAGTGTCTATTCTGGAAAATGAGCTTGGGCAGAAATGCAATGAAGATGTTGGCCTGCTTCCTCTATCAGGAGATGCTCTCTGAGCCTGCCATTTTGCTGTCCATAGAGAAAAAGAGTGAGATCTCCATGTAAACTTAGATCTTGTGATTTTCATCAGCTGCATCTCTGGTGCTTTTATGATACATTTAAGAGTCAAACTTAGCTTTGGTATATTTTTAAAAATCAATGAAGTGGTAAGTTCAAAGCAGTTTCTGACCACACTGTGCTTTAGAACATTTAAGAAAGCCTAATAGACCATTGAGTCATTATCCTGATATTTATAACATTAAGAATAATAACATCCTGAGGGATGAGAGACTACAGAGAGCATGTACAGTCATCCTCTAACAGAACAGCTTCAGCAGAGGAAGACACTGTTAGAATAATCTTTGTGATTACAGTCAAGAAAGGACATAAATTGCAGAACACATTCGCATTTTTCCCTCCGCCTTTTGGGAAACTGCTGACAAATTCGACGTGACAAGCCCTTTGCAAAATGTGAGCAAGAGATCCACAAGAAGATGTAGAGTTCAAATGAAAACCTCAGTTATACACAAGCATCCAGTGCAAACCTCAATTAGCAGATTCTGTAAGGACTAGGTAAAAGCAGCAAGTGAAAACCTGTGCAGGTTTATTTAGAGAGCTTGTGGTAATGGAGTTTCTGACGTATCTGTGTCATATTGTTTCTCTGAGCAGTGTGGTCTTACTGGTTCTTCATACTCAACTTCATATTTAATAATCTCCTAACTGGACAGTGAAATTCTCTGTAAATGTATTTCTCTTGTCATTCTCTGTACCATGTGACAGAGCTGATCCTGAGCTAGAGCTTCTAGGGGCAAGTAACTCAAATTTGTAACCACAGAAGTCTGTCTCAATCAGATTTAGGAAATGCATGTTATCTCAACATTCAATAGTTTCCATCACCAAAGCTCTTCTGAGGCTACCATTATATCCTCTGTGTGCTTTTCTTTTTAATTATATGTATACAGCTAGTATCTCATTAGCCACACACCTGCCATGTCTCTGCTCAGAGACTGCAGTTTGGTTCCCAACCTTTTTCCTTAAAAGATATGCCAGAAAAGGACTTTTAAAGAAACATTAGTATCACTGGAGTTTCCCAGGCATTGTGTGAGGAACACTGGAAAAGCAGCGCCAAGAATTCCTGCCACACAGCTCTGCTCTTTTGCTGTGTCTGCACAGATCTGCTCCTGGCAGTGTCACACACAAGGACTCTTTATGTCAAGTGTCCTAACTGGGAAGAGGGCGGGGACAACCACAAGTTCTTGAAAAGCCTCTGTTCCCAGCATTTAACTTCATATCTTGTTTCCAAAACACTGAATTTCAATGTCACTTCGCTAATCCCCTCAAACATAATTATTTGTTGTAGAGCCAAGGAAGCAATTCTAATCTTTGTTGGTAAAGAGTGAAAAAATGCACTCAGGGCTGAGTGTTTACATGACGACAAAGGGGTTTCCAAGGCAGATACCTTTTCCCAGGCTGGCTGAGCAATCCTGACAACAAGCAGAGCAGCCATGCATGTTTAAGTTCTCAGTTCAGTAAAAGGAAATCTAGCTAGTTGAAAAAAGGAGAACAGGAATCTTCAAGACTGAAAAGCTGATTTTGGAGTGCAGGTAGAGGAAGCGTTAACACGACTGAGCTGAAGTCTGTTCTCCTGGCTGCTCGTTCTTAGGACAGGAGACAGGGTCAGCATCCCTGCCAGCTCCGAGAGCCTCCTCAGAGCCAGTAGCACTGGCACAGAGACCTGCCCGGCCTCCAAGCAGCCAGGAAAACCCAGGAGCCCTCCAGTGGCCAGAGCTGCCTCAGATCCTGAACACGGTTCCTGTTCCCTTGCTCTACGTCCCCCGTGCAGAACTTTAATGGAAAGATGTGCTATTTTTACCCGTTTTGACACTTTTGATGGATGGAGTCCCTGGCAGGAGTCAAAAGGCTGCTATTTTCTTGGGACTGCTCCCTGGCTTTCAAACTGTCTTGTCCTGCTTTCAGATAACCCAAATCTTTTTACTAACCATGCATGCTGGAAAGTATTGCTTTAGCTGGGCTTTTGGGAAATTAGGAAAGTGATTTATTCTCTGATTGTTTCAATAAAAAAATAAGTAAATGACACTGGCAGAAAACTTGACCACCATAGTAGAATTTTAAGTTTGCAAACCAAGTATTTCACAAGGTTCACATGTAACCTCGTAGCCACCAAACTCTCCTCTGGGGACTCAGAATGTACTGTGCACTCTCTTTTTCATGATCTAAATGCAATTTTCTTCCACTGCAATGCAAATACCTTTATAATGAAGGTTACAGGAACAGGTCTACAAAGAGGACTGAACAGGTTCCAGTGTAGCAGCTCTCTGTGGTGCTCAGGGGTCAGTGTAACCACTCACCTTTAATAACACACAGCCGCTACCTGAGGAGCGTTCCTGGGCTCTGGAAATGTTCTTGTGCACACTGAATTGTGCTCTCCTCTGCAATACCCTCGGATATTTCCCCAGGTTACTTCGAAAGCAGGGCCCTACCCTTGGCGAGACACAACTTGCCAAGACAAGCCACCCATAGCACAGAGATGAAAAGAATCCAGCTTCAGCAGATCTTATCAAGGCACGGATAATCTGAGGCATGATGAAGTGAAGGGGGAACTGTCACTTTTTTCACCAAAAGTGATTTTTTTTCCCCTTTTCTAGAGCTTCAAGGGAAAGCAAATCTCATTCCTGCCAGCCAGCCCTTTATGTACTGTCCTTTTTGTCAAGTGCAGGCCGAGTAATGAGGAACACAACTGCTACCCAGGGTTTTAGCATGACAGTGACCAAACGCTGAAGTCCCTGCATTTCTTTATAAAGACATGAAGCCCCAAGGCAAGGTGTCACACTTCAGACAGCCTCTAACTGGTCATGACGTATATTCTTTGGAGGACTTATGGAAAAGCAGAAGGCAATGTTGTATTATTTTTTCCACATTTTGCTGCTGCATTACTTTCAGAAAAACACCCCACATACAGATTACAGATTATAGAGGTAACATCTGTGTTCTCACCAGAACCATATGGGGCTGGTTAACTCTTCCAGAGGAACTGACTAACTCAGACAACTTTATATTTGGCTGTAAAGATGCAGTTAGACCTTTCCACCTAACTACACATTCCAACTGCAGTATCCCAGCTGTCTGGGACACCCTTAGATCTCTTCAGCACACTTTGGGCCAGATTCTCAACTCGTAGTGAATTTCCCCTGCTTTACTACTCTATAGACCCAAATTGGTGTATCCTGTTTAACAGGAGATGAGAAATAGCATACTGGTCCCTGGATAAACATCAGACTGGATGAAGAACTTTAGGAATTACAGTTGTTAAGTAAATACATTTGAAACCCAGAAAAGTATTGCCACGTTTTTGATATAAACTCCACTTCTCAGCTTTTTTTAGCTGAGAAAGCACAATGGATCACTTCTACTCTCCTCACTTCAAATCCTAATTCAGCCTCATGAAAATCACTGATTTTATACCACAGCTGAATTTGCTCTGTCATAATTTGAGATGGCAGAGAGGCTGGAGAGCTGTAACAGGTATCTGTGCTCAAAACAATCCACATCTGCCCTCCTTTTCTTATTAATTACTATTTTATGAGATACTAATTCTTCGTCTAGATGACCCATTGATATAATCACAAAGACTTGGAAGAATTGTTCCTCCTACAGAAGGACTGACTTAAGCATTTTTACTTGCTGAAATAATTTTTAAGCCCTCATTTCACAAAACCTAGGAAATGCTATTTTAATAATAGATTTTTTTAGCTCTGCAGAAGAATGTGTGTTATAAATAAGCTATAGCTCTTTCCTGCTTTATGGCATGTGAAGATTAGCTTTTTCCAGATATTACTTACTGTGAAGTAAATATACTGGTGTCCTGCTGATAATTCCATTATTTTTTAATAGCTGCAAATAAAGCCTGTTCCCCCTTACGGATAACTCTGACAAGCTCCTGAAAATATGCCTCACACAGACGCTGCCAGTGAGTCACCTACAGCATAGCCCCAAGTGTAGTTGAAGCCTCTGTACTTTTAAAAGTGTTCCCAGAATCTCAGCTCATCTCTGCTCTTCACAGGCTGTACCTGAGGAGTAAAAAATTCGATAGACAGTTCATAAACCTGGCCAGTTGTAGCCCAGCACTGGGAAGGGACTTGCAAAGGTGCGTGGCCCTTTCCAAGAGAACTTTTGCCAACAATCCAATTTTAAATGAAGTATCTCTGTGCATCACAACTGTGACAGTTCATGCAATGTGTCACTCGTGTGGAGCCCTGGGGAACAGTTGGTTCTGCTCCAGAGTTACGGACTTCGGCACGGACACAAGGAATTCTTTTTCATCGCCCCAGGTGCAGCTGAGAAAGAAACAAAGTTTGCCAAGAGTGCAAGAAATGTCAGGACAGCAAGTGCTGCAGGTGGCTCTTGACAGCAATTCAGCAGGGGCGTCTCTGATTCAGGATCAGAGTTGCTACGTCTGGAATTTGTCAGCAGCCAACAGACATTTTCTGAAAAAGGGGGATAGATCTTTTCAAAGGTGAATGATGAAATTTATTTCACTTAATCAAAGGCTGCAAAAGCATTAAAGCAGTGCCTAAAAGCCTGAGGTGCCTGCTGCAATGCTTGTGGGCTGGAGAGATCCTGTGATTCTGGCATGCAAAACCAGGACTGTGCAGAACATCACAAGTTTGCTGCATGTGCCAGGGGCCAGCCTGGGGCTCTTCTGCTAAGGGAGGAGTTCTCATGCAAGGCATGGAGCACACCAAGTAATCTAAATTCCTGGGAATAGCAGCAAGCAGACCAAAGGGGCTGCTGAAGCTCCACAGCCCATGGATAGATTGTGATCGGGCTGACCATCCTGGACAAGGATGCTGCAAGAGGAAGGTTTGGGTGCCTGGGGCCATTGGCATCTGTGACTCCTGAAGTCCTGCCACCCGATGGCTCTCAGGAGTACAAAACACAGAGCTGGTGACACATGAGGATGGGAGCAGAGTGGGCTGTTAGGCCATCCTAGACATGGGAGTCTTCACTGACCAGGCGGCCATTAACCACCTCTCCCACTGACATCAGCCATCCCGCAGCTTTCTCGGTACCTTCAAAACAGGATTTCTGACTAGTGTCCATATGCTGAAGGGAGAGGGAAGCTGTAAGTAAAGGCAGTGATTTTTCACTTTTTCAACATGGAAAAGCATTGCATGCCAAGAAATGTCCTCTTTGTACTTGTTCAGACAAGTTGCTAATGTCTATATTGCAAGATTCACGAGATAAAATAATCTCCGTTCTGTGTGCACATGTGGGAAGGAGAAGGGCTAGCAGAATGTAAATTTTGACTCTGTTGAAAGCACAGCCCTGTGGGAATAACTCCCTACCATGCTCAGCTGCAATGAGGAAAGACTGCTGGAGAGAAGAAACAGGAGAATCTTTGTGAGTGCTGCCTTTTCCCCTCCGTGCTTGGCGATATTTAGCAAGTCCTTCCCCACAGTCTTATTGGTGGAGTTGGGAGTGATCTGTTCTCCAAAGGGGTGGGAAAGGATGGCTCTTTATTTTAAACACATGGTGAAAATGCTGAATATAATGTTGGGAATTTGCAGCTGGGAACCGGATAACTAAAAGGATATGAATATAAAAAAAATATCCCAACAATTAAATCATAACTCAAAAAGGGGTAAGCAAAATCTTTGCAGCTGGAATAGGGCAGGAAGATAGAATGGATTTGGACATTCAGTTTATTTATTTATTATTCCAAAATAAACTGAAAGCCAGGCTTAAAAGTGCAAATGTGCAGCCCAGGAGTGGAAGGGTGGGCAACGGTTGTACAGAACATTCTTTAGAGATTAGTCACTTTAATGTGCCCATATGTATTTTCAAAAAATGGACCAGATTCTCTGTGGGTGTAAAAGGCAGCAGTTCATAGAACTCAATTATTTATACTAGCAGAGACTCTAGATAATGTTTCTACTCCTGGCAAACACCGAAGTATAAAAACTTGACAAAAATACACACAGAATAGCAAAGTGGGGAAGAGCAGACCTTGCAAAAAGTGCTTCTCTTCCCACTAAAAATACATATTAGATTTTCCTTTTAGTTTAAAAAAGATTTTGCTCTAGAAGTCTACTTTCCCCAAGCTGTGCAGCTAATTTTAGTGGCTGCTACACGTCACAACACCAAACATTTGTGCCAGCCTGCCCATTCCTAATGGGGGGTATTTATTTGTTTGCTTTCCAAGCAGTCACCAAGGTAAAACCTATCTGGCAAAACTCAGCACACTGAGAAGAGAAAACCAGCCCTGATGCCCACAGATATCATCCTGGCTGCAACTTTTGCAGGGTAACCAACCTAACCAGCTGCTGTTAAGAATATCTCTGAGAACTACATGTGTATTTGTAACCCCAGCCACCCTTGGGTTCCCGTGTCCATCTGTGGTGGCTTTGGCCTTTTCTCTGTTTTGCAACCGCTCTCTTCTTGGATCCAAAATAGATTATCATAGTCAGAAAAGAGACTTAGTCCAGGTGGCAAAAAATCCAAAAGCCTCCCTGCCAGACTACACTTCTCTCTTTCATTTTCTCTGACAGTGGCAATGACAAATAACCAGAGAAGGGGGGAAGTTCAGACTGAGGAGGAGTCACTGATGCAGAGCTGTGTGTAAGTGGTGGGTAAAGTTTTGGCATTATTATTCACCATTTGGAATTTCACATTCCTGCTTTTAACTTCCCTGTTTAAAGGTAACTACATATGTGAAACTCGAAGTACAATTTACTTGTCTAGGGACTTTTTAGCCCAGCTCATCATTTACAATTAATCCACTTGTCCTGGTACAAATTTTCTGCTCGCCTATTTTTGGCATAACTCCCTATTTTTCCTCTCTGTTTTTTTAGAAAGAAGTTGAAAAGGTAGAGTAGACATGCTTAATACACATAAGCTGTGACTACAGTCAGACCTATTGTTCTTTTTTTTGTCTTCCAAGAGGGAAAACAGATAGGGAAATTTTAATCAATAACTTGATCAAATGCAAAACCTTGAACTTTTCTCTTTTATAGCACACCAATACAAAACTGTAATGGTATGAATGCTTGAGAAAACATTTCTCAAAAAAACCCATTGTAAAGGCCAATTAACATTTTGCAGTGGTATGAAGTAAACTTTTAATGGGAATTAGAACTTTTGTGCCAGTATTTACCAAACAAAGCATCACAAGCCACACAATGACCCAAATTCACTTGCCATTTACAGCCATGCAAATCCCTCTTAAGTATAAAGAATTAAACTATTTCAAAAGAAATCTGGCCTTAAATAAAGATGTGAGATTATCATCCTGCTTGAGAAATGTACATTAAAACCTGGGAGAAAGAATTCTTCTAAGCAACTCTGACATGGTATTTGGACAGCTGTTTAATAACAACATAAAATCCTGCTAGTTGGGTTCTATTATAGTTTCTCTTTTTGCTTCCAGCTGGCCCATGCCTGGTCTAAGGGGAACAGATACCAGAGCCAAAGATACACATTGCTCTGTGCAAGAATCAGAGAAAGGAAAGGCTGGGAGCCAAATCAGCCCCTCTGCTGCTGGGTGCCTTGGGCTGGAATTCACACAAAGACCGGCCAGAACTGGAATCCCATCAAGAACTGCAGACACAGATGTCACACTTCCACACATGTGGTCCAAGACCACTGCAGTCTCTCCATGGCTCCTTGGTCTGATGTGCTATGGGATGGCCAGCCTCCCTCTGGGCTGAGGTTCTGACCTCTCTGGAAAACTCAGCTTTGCAAACTTGCCAGGCTTTCACCAGGGATAACTGACTCTGACCTGCCCACGGGAAATGTGGCTCCAAGCCCATGACAGGAAAGTGTTGTGATTTATAAAACTCACGCATGCTTAGATACACGTAATGTCATCCAGGAGGGTGAAACCATCTGAAAAGGAAATGTCAATTCCTACAGCTTGTTGGAAAAACAGCACTGGAAGCATGTTTTATCTGACTATGCTAATCTATTAAAGTCAAAACTGTGAGAATGCATGGTTTCTATCTTCTTTTGTTTTGGGAGAAAGAACAATATGTAAAACATGTCAGTGCAAAAATGAAGTGATTTTGTGTTTAAAACACCAAACATTTTTTCTTCATAAAGAATTCTGAAATGCAAGCATTTTGTTCCACTCCCCAGTGGCACCAGACTTCAAAATTTCTAAAACTTCCCCTGAAAGAAACTCTTGTTTTGCACAGCTCCAAAATTTGGATAGCCACCTACTAAAGTGTTTTGTGATCTCCTCCTATAAAGGAGGAGAAACCAAGACTCCAGGAGAGCCTCAGTCAATGAACCCCTTATTTCTCGTGCCAGTCTTGCAGCCTCTGATGGCTTTCACCCTGAATAACATTGCTCTCACATCACAGAATTTGGTATCAGGGCACTCCCTCACTTCTTTTATACACAAACCCTGCAATACTGAGGATGCAGAGACAAGCAGCACAGTCTTTGACTCCAGCAGACCATACATCTGTTTTAAGGTCATGTAGTAGCAGTAATGGTACATAAAACCTCAGAGTTATTTTGCCCTAACCATGAATAAGGGTCTGTGTAGATTAAGGATGTCTAGCAGCTGATACAGGACCTCTGTACATGAAGCTTTCTTTTCCCCATTGCCCCTGAAACTGCTTTATTCAGAATTCTGCTTGAATGCATTTGCCTGATGTGAAGCCTCTGCATGATGCCCTCATCTTTAATCAGTGTGCTAACAGAACCTGCTTTCCTGTCTGGCCATCACCCAGAAACTGCTTTTGAGTGAAATGAGAGCATGCCAAAAAAACATTTAACAGAAATCAGGTGGGATTTGATAGGCTTCATGTGGAAACCCCCTCCTTGCTTTAAATATGGGTCAGATCAGGTGTCTTGAGTATTTTGCATTAGAAGTCACAGACCTGGGAATGAGTCCCTGCAGGTCCTGCCCCAGCTGCAAATGCTCAGGAACAGCCTCCCCAGGAATCGCTCTGGGTGAAGTAATTCATGCTGGCCATCCCTGTGTGCCTACTCTGTCAGTTTAATGTTTTATATAGAACTCTTTCTGTTCATTTGGAGACGCATTCAAAGTAACATTTTGCTGAAACAATTATTAGATTTGTCACAGGTTAGAAAAAAGTCAAGGTTGTTCTCATTTTTTGCTCCTTCCAAGTTTTTTTTCCTATTAATGGATGAATTTCCCAGTCTACTCAATTGCTCCCATGAGCAATTTTTACCTAACTAAACTGTTCCTAATGTCTACATTTCAAAGTCCTGCTTTGCATATTTGCCTCAAGGTAGTATAGATTAGTCTTAGTACCAAAAACCTCATCAGAACTGGAAGTACCAGGCATACACAGGGATTGTTTCAATGTGTGTCACATTCTGTGGGAAAGACACCAAGAAATCCCCCAACTTGGGATGCAGCAAAGATTCCTATCTAGATGTCAGTGCAGCCATTTACATGTCAGTGAAGGAAAATTGACTACAAGTTGACAACTTCCTCCTGAATTTAGTTCATTTTATTATACTAATATGCAAGGTCCTGGACAAAAATTGTATAATTAATCATATTTAAGTTTACCTTGTCAGCAACCTCCAAACCCAGTGCAATAACACCTTGCAAGACAGAGAAACTGAAACTCAATTTCATTTCCTTCAAGGACAGAAATATTCAGAAAGTTGTTCTACAAAGCACCCTTGCTTTGCACAGATCCCTAGGACCCTGCAGCATAACTCCCTGCTGTTATGCAGTTGGTATTAAATATGTGAAGCCTCATCTAATGCTTTTCTACTTTTAGAACACCTGCTTCCTGCATTTATCTGCACCTGAAGAAATGGACCTATTTCTCATATATACAAAAAAGAGAAAATGGAATTTAAATGCTAGATGGAAAGTTATACCATTGGCATTTAAAATCCAGCAGTGGACAACTGCTCACTTCCTCACCCAGTAGAAAGCAGTAGGGCAGGAACCACTGGACAAAATTTGCACTAAATTAAGCAAGACATCAGTTTAAGAATAGCCAAGAGACTTCTGCCATCAAAAATCTCTAATTCCATCTAAACCTGCCATTTTCCACTCACACTCAACACCTCCACTAATGCAGGCTGAGGTAGAACGTTGAGGTGAGACCCTGTGCTTAAAAGGAAGGATATAACTGTGATAGTTTTGAAGTTTCCTCCTGTACAGGGTGGCACCTTTCTGAGTAGTGAATAAATAAATAAGAAATATTAATGATGCCTTTTGAAAGATCACTGTCAGGCCTGGACTGCTTGCAGGATGGCTGGGATGTTTGCTGAAGAACAGAACGTGGTGTTCAGATGATGGAGGACTTAATAAATGAAGTGGCAGGATAGAGGTATGAATTAAAACAAGGCAGCTAATGAAGGAAGAAGGGGGTTTGAAGTTAATAAGAATAATGGATGCCACATGAGTTGACTTGTATGATTATTTAATGAAATTACAATATCCTAGGTAGGAGAGGAGGATTTTTACATGATCAGGAGGTGATGAGATGGTTAAGCCTGAAGGTCTGGGTGAACATCCGCTCCCCAGCCAGCTGAGTATCACAGGTCACAGAATGACCCTAAAACCTTGGAACCTATTCGTATATTCATGGCAGTACCAGAAGCACAACAGGAAAAGCTGAAGTTTGGTTCTTCCTGTGCAATGAACAAAAGTTGATGTGGGATAGAGCCGTGGGCATTTTGGTATTCTTATTGTAAGGTAGGCACTGAAATGCTGGGCAGATGCCAAAGAACATGAAAAAGAAGAGAAAACATAGCAAGAGAGTTCTTTTGTTTTATTTGTGAAAGTGTTTGCTGATCCCAGAAATGTGTGAGGACTCTCAAGGCTAATTTGGGAAGTCTGTTGCTGTACCTTTGAAAGGGATTACTTCCACTGAGATACATGACAGCTAGTCTAGACTCAAACAGAACAACAAGAGTAAAGAATAACCATCAATAAAATAATTATTTATATGGAAATAATCAGACCAGTCAATCTTGCCTCCTTTTTACCACCTAGAACACTGTGCTACAAACCCAAAAGGTAATTTGTTATTCAGAGCTGTTTTATTGAGAATGACTTTAAGTTTTTAAAAGGGGCTAGGAAAAAAAAAAAAAAAAGAGCAAAAGAGCTCTAGCAGCAAGCATCCTATATGATTCTGACATAAGTAGCATAGAATGACTGTCAAATTTACAAAAGGCCAAATAAACAACCAAGGCTGTATAAAAAATGGAGGGTAAGTATGTAATTTCCTTTCTTTGATAAATCCACAACAATCCCAATGTTAAAGATGACATAGGAATAACAATCAGAAAGAAAACAGAATAAAAGCCTTTCCTAGAGAAAAAAAAAAGGCAAAAAAGCAGTCCACGGATTTGTTTGGGATTAAAGAAGGAAGCTGACAGACAAACCTAATTTGTTTGCTCTGCAGTTCATAAATAAACTTGCAAGTGTCTGCTAATTCCCAACTGCGTGGCTGGGTTCAGCACACCTGAAACGTTATGCAATAGAGGCCACTGCTTTTCCTTCTCCAGATTCAGGCCTTTGGCAGGAGCTCTCATGCTCAGAAGCCTCTGCAGGCACCCATGGGCACCTGGGGTTCCAGCCCCTACAGCTCTGTCCTCAGCCATTTCCCACTCTGGTCTCTGTCTCAGCCAGTTTGGTTCAGAGTTGCTGTTCTTGGAGCAGAGGAAGGTGAAGTTTGGTTCCTCTTGCCTCTCTCACACCACATCCTCTGCCCATCTCTGCACAGAAGGGAGTTCTGAAGGAGCAGAACAGCCACCTGGCCCAAAAACCTCAGGTGTAGGTTTTGGTTCACTATCAACATCTTCTTTCTCAACTGTTTTTTAAAAACATATTTTTTTTTATCTGAGTGGGGGGTTTTTGGCTACGCTGGTGTAAAAGAGAGCACAAAGAGCTCATTATTATAATTATTATAAATGGTTCCTAACAAGTGAAATACCTTAATTAATGACAGACTCTTCAGATGACAAGGGGGGAAACCAGAAAACTCCTTATGAGGCAGCCTTATTCAGAAAGCTCATTTGTTCACCCACCACTCCTTGGGCACAGGGAGTTATGAACTGGCAGGAGAAATGAATCAGTCCCCCAAGGAACTGTGGCAACGGGCTGAAGAGCATGAGAAAAATGGAGCTACAGAATGACAAGGTAGGCTGGGAATCTTGTGCTTCTCCACCAACCCTAGAAGTAAGAGCCATGAAGCAGTTTGCTTTATCAGGAACTACGGCTGGCCAGGAACTCCCATGCATTGGAAAGGAGACCCCCTGCACTCTTGGTTGTTTACAGCAGCAGCAGCACTATCTTGTTAAGCTCATACCTGTGCAAAAATGCAACCCTGATTTTTGGCCTGTGGGGTTTTTTTGCTACTTCACTCCAAAGAGAACTCAGCAGGCAAAACAAGACACTTTCCTGGTAATTTTCACACCTCAAACTGGCAGCAATATTTTTCTAATAGTATATATTTCTCTGTTTGCACTTGACTCACCGAATGTGTCTGAGCTGAAGGCAGCAGATTCATATTGTGGTAAACACACTGCAGTAAAGAATATTCTGTTATTCTAAAGAGCAAGAATATCCCTGAGACTGGAGAATTGCAAAGAGAAACAACCCAACCCTCTGAAGAGACTGGTACTGAACTATTTGTGAGGAAGTGAGGAATTGAAGGCAAAAAAAGGCTAAAAAGCACCTGCAAATTCCAGCAGTCTTTAAAGTCTTTTTTTTGGAGCATTTAAAAGAAGAGCAGAGTAAAGCAGTAGATACTAAAATTAAAGCAGCAAACCTGACTGCAAGCTGGGCATTAATTGTTGCACCATTCCTTGCTGCCCTTGAAATGAGCTGCACTTCCATGAGTTACTACCAAATAACCAAATCACACTAAATAAACAAAGCACTGTTGTTTAGTGAAATAGGAAAGGGAAGCAGCTTGGCCCAAAAAAAGGGACTTTTGGGGTAGTCGCCACCCCATAGGTCCACATCCACACTTCAGTTGCCATATGTAAGGAATTTTGCTATTTATTCATGTTTTTTACAATTCAAAGCACTCAGGTACTCCAGCCACTTTTGTTT
Source organism: Lanius collurio (assembly GCA_020086605.1). NCBI lineage: Eukaryota > Metazoa > Chordata > Aves > Passeriformes > Laniidae > Lanius > Lanius collurio. Next base: position 5,893,633 of record JACBWW010000034.1, on the reverse strand, counting down.
AGCAGACAAACTTTCTTTTTTCTTGCAGACTCTTTACTGGCTCTTTTTTTCTCAATACTTAAACAAATGCTTTATATTGTTTATCCTATACTTCTCTATTCATTAATTTAAACAGAAAATTACTTAGGAGTTAAAAATCAGGATATATTCATTTCTCTTTTCTTCGAGTTGCATTCTGCCTTTGAAAAAATCTGAAGATCTGTTTTGATTGAAGGCATTCTGCCTTCATCAGACAGAATAGGTTTATGTAGAACAGAAGGTGCTGAAGGTGGGTGTATTAGACTACTACAGAAATTGGCAGATAATAATGACATTCATGAAAGATTTGTCAAATTCAAGGTGGTACTTGTTAAAGTTTGTAGTTCCTGTGAACCTTCCAGAAAAACAGAATACCTACTTGTTAAAAAAAAAAAAAGTCTTTCTATTTGGATCCCTTGAATCCAGGGAAAAAAAGAATCAAAACATCACTTTTGCTTAGAATTTTTTCTTTCCTACTTGTAACATAGAATTGCTTTTCCTTTTTAAGACAAGAAATCACAGTGGCCAATAATCAACGCTGCTCAATTATTTACACCAAGTAGTAACTTATTACTACAATGTAAAGAGAGGGTAATGGATGTTGCTTCATCACTGCCTCATGAATAATCTTGACTTCGATTACTAGTATGGCAGAAAACTAATTCCTTTCGTGTCATTAAAGAACTTTAACCTGTGACTGTATTAAGATCAGGATTTCACTTAATGCTTTTAAATCAAAGTTCAAAGAAGTAAAAGCAGTATGTACAGAGATAAAGTGATTCTAGCCTGGTTGCAGTCACTGTATCCTGGGGTGTGTTTATTTCAGATTTAAAGCTGAAAAAGTGACAAAAGAGCTGATGTGGAGAAAAAATAAATTTTCCATGTCTGTAGTTCAAGAAAAACTGACAGCTGTCATTATCAATTTTCCTTGTCATTCATAAAATAATTAAAGTTTGGTTTCTGTGGTGGGAAACAAAGGGGAAAAAAAAGGTTTAGTCTAGGAAAAGCTCTGATTGATGTTTATCTGTGGAGAGGAAGCTGAGAAGATTGGGTTTTTTCCCTACACCCTTGGGATTAGCAATTTCTGGCGTGTCCTTGTGTGGATTTAACTTCGAGTCTCTCCTCATTCCAAGCCTTCCCTTTGAAAGGAAGCCCCTGTGTTTGTCAAGGAGAGCTTTTAGGCACAGAGCAGCAGAAAGGAAGCTTCAGGTCTGTAAGGGAGCTGCGAGGAGTTCTGGTCTGTTCCCTGGGGATGGCAGGGTCACAAGCCAGGCTCCCACCTCCCGAGGCAACCATGCCTACAACACAGGCAAAAGCTTCCCTTTGGGCTCCTACAACACACTTCTGACCTGCAGCAAAAGGGATCAGAGGCTGAAAAACCTCAAATGCTCCCAACAGAGATGGAAAGCAGAGATTTCAAGGGCAGTGTCCCTGTACCTACAGTAACTCATGGTTGCTTTAAGGATCAAGCTGGATTAAAGAAGCAAATTGAGCTGAAAAACCCATTAGTTAACGGTTTCTGCTAAATATACTCCAACAGAGGGGAAAATTCATGTTTAAGAGCGAGTTAGCAGGTTGCTGTCAGCTTAAAACTTGACCATGACTAAATGAAAAGCTCTTCATTCATTGCCTTGTACCTCAGTGCCGGAATTGCTGGAGCAATGAAACTTTTCCTGAGTCAAGAGTTCCTTTAAGGAGCTCTTTGCACCAGCCATTCTTATCTGCTCCATTTATAAGCCCATTTGAAAAACTCCTGCAAAACCCAGAGTGTTTTCAATACTAAATTTGGAATGCTCATAACTCCATCCAATGAAAACTAATTTTCTCCAGAGAGCTCAAAAGCCTTTCTTCTCAGTGAGAACAATTTCCAAGCCGTATTTCAAGTTCTAGCTCCCATCGGTTTTGGCTGTAAAAGTGTTTAAAAAGAGTCACTCTATAAATACAAATGTACATAAATATTACACTTATATTTTACTTTGGTATAGATATTTTTTAACCTCTCAATTTTCTCAGATACAAAACCAGCTGAATTGCCTTCACTCAGGAACTTCCAAGCAAACTAAGACTACCACGGGTTTCAGGAAGAGACAGGATGAAATATTTAGGAATCAAAGGTGAAACTGCAGAAAAAAAAAGAAGCTTGACAGAAATGGAAATCTTATAGTTGTTTGTCTTGCTTTCCATGGACCTCCAGGGTCCCTACAAATCCTACAGTGATCTCAAGACCCCTTGTACTTGACACTCTGCAGGAAAACACATAGTAAGAAAAAATTCTTCCTCAGTAACCATCTAAATACACACAGCCAATGGTCAGAGAAAGAACTGAAATCAAAATTCCAATAAAACATCCAACTCTCATATAACTCAACAGTTCAGCCACTAATTAAATTTAAGCCTGCAGCCTAACTTTCCTATATTCTAAATCAACATAATGCTGTTTCTCACTTGTTATTTATGTAGCAAAATTTCCCTTACTGCTAATAAGCTCCAGGCTTTGTTGCCAGAGATCCAATGTTTCCATACATATTACTCCTTCCATATTTGCCTCCTCTCATTTCCAAAATGCACTTTCACTTGTTTCTATCCAGTAGGAGCAGATTCAACCCCAGGCAGCCAACAGACTTAAAAGTATTCCTTAGTTCATTTCTGGAAAGGTTGAGAGCTCAACTCCACTGCCTCTCTTGTAATAAAAGAGATGGGATGAGATCTCTGTGTGGAGAGATCCCACACAGATGATTCCTGGCTTTTATATGCATCATTAGAGTAGGAAGAAAAATAATTTTGCCATCTCTGAACATTTCAGAAATACTGGGTTTTTACACTTTTCGTGTGTACATAAAGTTGGAAATCTCAAACTGTTACAAGCCAAACTCCCAGGCACTTAGGGAGTAATTTGAATATTTTCAGCTTGTATGAAAGCACTGCAAAATATCATATCAGGTTTTTTAGGACTACCTAACATTTCAAGACTAGGACTTAATCGAAGAATAAAATAAACATCCCACATTATCTTGTGTACTGAAGACTGCAAATATTTTTTCTGATAAATTCACAACCCTCTGATTGACAAACCTCTTTTCTTTATTCCATTCCCTTTGCCTTCGTTTTTGTTTCAACAAATTTCAACAGCATCCAACCAGTTGTGCTGAGATTCTGCAATGCTAGTTCTCATCTTGCAGTTAAATTTTGATGCAATATTTATTTCTTTGCTCTTCATATTATTTCAGTGGGTTTGGGTATAATAACCACTGCCACATGCAAATATGAAGTTAACAACCAAGTCATGATTTTACATCTGCAAACCAATGACAAGCATTCAGGAGTTAATTGTAATAAAGTTCGGGACGATATCAGAAGCCACAGCTTGGTTTCCACCTACTACTAGAATTTTGTGCAGGAACTCTGGTTACTCTGACAGCTGATGAAATATTAGCCTAAGCAAAACACATCAGCACTTGTGTATGTTTGAGAAGAGTAATTTATCAGAAATACAATAAATGCCAGCTGTAGTTCTCTCAACAGTCATTGGAACTTAGAAGTTAAAATTTAGATGTTATTAGCACAAGGAGAATTTACATTGGATTGAATTAATTTTTGGTATATCCATGAATCATTCAGTTTTAATGGAGTTTTATCAATTTATTTCAGCAAATGATTTATGCCATTGGCATGAAGCCCTTTTCGGTTTCAAAACTGCTGAAGTTAACTGTTGGAATATTCACTGGGGTTATTGTTTCATTTTGAAACCTTGCAAAGTGTCTGAATCTCTTGGATATTACACCATGCAGTAGCATTTCTTTCAGCCAGAAGACGAGGCTAGAGACAGACTTTGCTGAAAAATAGGTATCCCAGCTGTAAAATCTTGCATTACAGCTGAAATCTTGCTTTACTGACCTACATTTAGCACATGAAAACAAACAGAATCAGTGGCCATGTCTGAAGCTGTATTGAGGGATTCATTCCCCAGTACCCTTTCCTGCAGACTGCAATAAAACATTGCTGCACTTACACTGACAGCACTTTACAGGTAGTTAACTTGCCTGCAAAAACTTAAAATCTCATGAACTTTGTTCTTTTCAGCTCTGCTTTTATATTGCTGATTATTTCTCAACTTTTCTGATGTTTTCAGTTTTAAAACTTCTTCCCATTATATTCAATAAAATGTTACACAGACATGAAAACACTTTCCATACCCTGCAGTCAGTCAATTACATATGATTCAGCTTGAGGTAAAAAGAAAAAGCATACTTTTTGTGAAATAAAAGCATGATGACTTCATGTTGCTTGCTAAAACTAAGGCCTGCTGGTATTTTCACCTTCCAACTTTGCTTCTTTTTCCCAGTTACTACTGTGCAATATAGCTGATAATTTTTTTTGAATACTAACTACTCCATAGACAGCTAAGCAGGGGAATCATCCAGGGTGATGCTTTGAAAGGCAGCTTTTATTCACCTAGCTCTAACTACTTGAGGAAAGTTTCTGCTTCCGTGCCTAAAAGACTGCACAGCAAAGTTTGGAACCTTGGTTTTACAGATTTAACTCCTTTTTTTTCCAACATGTGGAGCTTCTCTGTCCACACACAAGCACCCATGAAAGGCAATGTTCAGGTGAGTGAAGACTGCATGTCTTCTTTTTAATTAGAAAAAGCACTATTACACTTACCACAAGATCATCCCACAAATTTTATCTCAACTGAAACCTCCCACATGCACACAGCAATGACCATAAATTTGCCTAAAACATGAATCCAAAAAGAAATGGGAAAGCATCTTCACCTTTTCTGGACACGTGTCTCTCAGAAAGGTTTTCAAGGACTGGCAAGCAGGCCTTACCTATCTGATAGAGCCCCTGGCAATATCCTAACAGTGGGAATGGTGTTCACCAGCACAGCTCTTGCACAGGATCTGAACAGGATTGTGTCTGTGCACCAACTACTGCACAGACTGACCTCTCAGAGCTTGGTAACTTGGAATCAACTGCAGCATAGAGTTAGTGGCAACCTGCAGTAGGAACACAGGGTTTACTCCAGCCTGACTCTGGTGGGTCAATGTGTCTGGTATTTTCTGCAACACTTGACAGTAAGGTAAGATCTACACCAGTGAAAATAACATCTCTTTATAGACTTTGGAGTGTATTTCTCACCCAAAAGCACTTCCAGCCCTCAGAGTGCTCTCAAAGAGCACTTCAGCACGAGCCAGGGGCTTAGTGCAAATTGTAGGCAAGTTCTTACTGAAGTCACCAATCATACTGGTTGAAATAGGCAGGCCATGATGAAAAAGCCTTCTCTCAATGCACTTGTTGGGGAAAGAGTAATGGAACTGACATTTGTGAGAACAAAGATAAAGCTTAAAGCCAAGAGAAACAGATCAAAACACACATCAGCAAACCAGACTACAACAAAAGTATTTTGTGCTACACTGCCTCATTCTCTGTCCAGAAGAACAGATCTACATGAGATGTTACCTATAACTCATAAACACAGGGAAAAGGCAGAACCTCTGACAAAATACTTTGGGTTCAGAGCTGAGACTTCCTGCTGGATGAGGCTGGAGAAGTGAAAGTTGTACAGAAAGAGCAATTATATTTCTCAGATTGAGTTTTGACACTCAAACCTGCTACTACCTTGTGGGTGACCAACAGCAAACCGGCAGCATTTTCCTCAAAGACAAATCACTGCATCAGCTAGTAAAATATTATTTTAAGGTATGACTTCTCTTATTTGAAAAAGAGGATTGACAAATGCTGTTTCTGTCCTGGATCCATTTTGAAGTGTTCCCACTTCTTAGCAGCAACTTCAGATTCAATCAGACTACTTGCTGCTAGAAAAGACAGGGAAGTCATGGCCCCTGGTACTCAGGAGAAGCCAGCTCCTGTAAGCAAAACCCAAACAGTTTTTACAGGCACATCTAAAACTGGTTCTGAGTTCACTGGGATACCTCACATGCATGAAGCTGGCATGCTACAAATGCTTTTAGAACAAACATCTGCTCCCACTGCAGTCGGCAGCATTACCACTGACACCAGCAAGATTAGGCCTAGAAGTTAGAAATTTCCCTGAGGTATATATGTACCTGCTTTTCTGTGCCTTGTAGGTTCTTACCTTGAATATTACTGAGCTGAAAAAAACACAGAAGTGTTTTAAAAAACTCTTTCCAAATTGGTGTCCCTGAACAGACAGAGCATTCTCCATCCTTTACGCTTCTAACATAACTAAATACAGATGTTTCACAAAAACACTAAATAATAAATTACTTCTCTTTTGCAAACAGATTAGATTAATTAATCAAAAAGCCCTGAAAGCTTTTGCATAATCTCCTTGGATGTGTTTTTGCAAATCAAGAAATGAAGGTTCATGATTTCCTTTCCCCTGTACTTCCCAACTAATGTGCTTTTCTGATAAATTCAGCAGTGGGAAAGGATAATTATCCTTAAAAGCTGTATGTGGAGAGCAAGACACACAGAGAAGTCAAATGTCTGTGTACAAACTCTACTGGAGATGGACCAGAGTTCTGTCTTCCTGAGCTACAAAGCTGCCAGACATGAACCACATCCAGACTGGGAATGCCACAGTTCCCAGGAGTGCATCACTGCAGAGCACACAGTACCTGGAGTTTACTTACAGCAATCACAGTGACCAAGTGCCAGGTATGCAAAATTGGGTCTCTGCAGGCCACAAAAACACACCCTTGGTTTGCAGGGAGTCAGAGCAAATGACTGATCCAGATCTCCCACATCCCAAAGTCACAGCGTGAGCTTCAGAACACCCTCACTTTATAGAGTTTAAAAGTTCACATCTTGTTTGATTTTGTGCAGATAAGAACAGTTATCTCAGGCTATTAAAAAGCATGATCCAGCAGGGAACACTTTGATCCAAATATCTCTTTCTTTTCAATATTATCAATTTTTAATTGGTGGCTTTTGAACACTGCAACAATCCATAAAAGAAAATCTTTCATATTTTTAATATATTTAATATAAACTCTTGTATCTTGAGACCTCAGATCCTTTGCACAGAGCTTTCAAGAACAGTTTGTTTGGCTTAATGAGATTTCTGCTGAGGAATAAGCTGAGGAGTTCCTAATGTACCATCTTGACCAAATGGTCCTTTTTTAACACAAGAAGCAACCAACTGGATTTCTCTTTGCTTTGGCAAGCTTTGAGCACCTACCTGTTCATCATGCTTTTATCTCCATCTCTTTGTAGCTCTCTCCCCATGTCGTGCAGCAAAAGCCTTTGATGGCCCAGAGTTGTGCCCCATCAGACACCACAGAATTCACACCACAAGCTCATTAACTCACTGGGCAAACTGCACTGCTGTGCCATGTAAAAACATACAGAATATCCCCTTTTTTTTTGTAGCATTGAGCAAAGGACTGTAAAAAGGCATCATTACCAAGTGGAGCAGACATCTCAGCATTCATTTTTAGCTTATGTGGCTTTGGTTATCTTTGGGAGTTTCTCACGTCCTTTTTAAAAACCATTAACACCATAGGAATAAATACATGCACACAGGTTTTGTAACAACTTTTATTTTCTGGATGCAGCGTATCGTCCTTCTTAGTGTGGGACTGTTATACCTTTAGCACAAAAAAGTCCTGCAGCACTTCAGAGACCACTTTAAAGAATAAATGTGCAGTTCACCCAGCTCTGTCAGTAACAGCCTGTGATTTATCCAACACAGATGTTTTATATTGTTTGATAGGGAGAAATACATCCAGGATTATAGCTTACATTTTTAGCAAGATATTTGTGCAAACTCCTGGATGCAGTGTCAGCACACTCCTGGCAGACACCAGGACATCTGGGTATACTCAGTATGAACTCAGACCTCCAAAGCCTCTCTCTTGTTTGAGAGCTCTGCTTGTGTCACAAAGGCATCACACACCCTTACTGAAAGGTCCAATAACCAAACAGTTAAGAAATTGGAAGATTTGATTTTTATGTTTATGGACAGCCCCCTCAAAACCCAGAAAGCATGACAATTCAATAAATTACTGTACCTGACTGATCCCAGCATTAGCAGCAGACAACAGCAGCTGGCTGAGGCCAATAAATCCCATATGAATTCCTGTCACTCTCCAGGGAATGGTAATATAAAAGCCTCAAACAGCTAAAGAGCTGACCCAAAGAATGGAAGATTCAACAATGAATTGAAAGCTGCATATTTACTGATGGACCCAGCACAGTTGAATTTGTCCCATGATATCCCATGGCTAACAAAAACCTGAGGAGCCCAAGAGCAAAGCTGAAAAGCATTTTGCTTTTTGCAAATAAACAGTATGAAAAGGCACACATTCTGGCAAAATCACTCGCTGGAGAGAAGACAGTAAGCATGTTGGTAGCACACTCTAACCAAAATAAAATGAAGTCAATAAAGCCAAATTCTTTTTCACAGGAAAAAGAACATTTTACCTGAATTTAGTCTGTTAAAAGATCCTAGGAAACTCTGCAAATAAATTCAAATAATGGATTCTCCTGAGAACACAATCCATCCAGGGAGGATCAGCAGCATATTTGTTTCTCATTTCCCTCCTATGCTGTCCTACCCTTCTTTCTCCTGCTTAAGTACCAACACTCGCCATGTTAATTCCATTGAGTGGATCTTTAGTTGATACTCAAAATGCTTCAAATGTATTTGCTCCAAATTTTAGCCTTACCGTAGCTTGAAATGTGAGAACTAAAGAAAAAATATGAAAGGCTGATTGTGTTGTGAAAGGGTGAGATAAATGGCAGATACCTCCTCAGTGCCAATTGTCTTCGCTGGCAGGACATCTGGCAGGGCCATCCCTAATTGTGTGCATTCCACATACCTGAACTAGGATGTTCCAGTAGGCAGAAGTTCATTTTCCTTCTGAAAATTCCTGAAGATTCATTTTTAGTCTTGTTTTCAGGCTTCAGTGAATTCTTAGATTAGTGGTCCCTGGAATTTTAAAAATACATTTATTTTAGCATTAATTGATAAGAATCAGTGAAGCAATTTCTCTCTGTTCCACTTTGAAAAGATAATTATGATCATGTGCAGCAGAAAAACATTTTTCAGCTTTCTTAGTGTGGCCAGAGACTTGAAATATTTTCATATTCTACAAACTATTATTATACCTATCAGTAGTTATAGAAGACATTTAAAATAGGTTTTAATGGGATGGAGTCCTAATTATGTCACCTTCATCCATGTTTATAAATTTAAAAAGCTACTCCAAAAACTATTTATGCCACATATGAAGCTTAATTTGTAACATTTACATTATTAAACATTTTAGGTGCTTTTAATCTGCTAGTTATAACTTCACCTACTTTTAAACAAAATGATTAAGTCTCTAATAATGGCTTTTAACATTCCTAAATGATTTTAAAAGCAAGCTTATATTTTTCTTGCCTGAGCTAATTTAGAATTAAGAGAAGTTTCCAGACCTCAATTTTATTAAACCTACTATTCAGTATAATTTCAAATATAAAGAAATATTGCTAATAATTGCACAGAAAAGAGCTACAGCTTTACATAATTTGTGATATGAGAACACACTAAAAAATGCATTCTTTGCTTAATATTCAGCACAAATTCTAAGGTTGCTGTTGTGGGCCACAGGAAAACAGAGAGGTAAAATTCAATTTAGGCAATAAATGCTACTTAATATCTGGGGTTTAATTACAGAAGTACAGCAGAATACAGTCATGCCAATTTTCATCCCAGCAGAGGTATTTCAAAACCTGAGCAGGCAGTTCTAAAGTGACCCACAGACACATTATTGCACACCAAATAGTGTCAGTTTTAATTGTGACACACAAGGGAAATACAGGACAATTGCAACTAGACAGAAAATATGCGAGTAGCTACCTCTCCTACCATGATTGAAATTAAGGTCTCAGTTCAGGATTTAATCAGGAGAACTCCTAATTAAAGGCAGCTGGACAAGAAAACCACACGTACCGTTCACTGACTGCCCACCATGGACACATCGATGGCACTGAGAGCTGAAAAACAAGGTCTGTAAGTCACAAAATGATCTAAGCTGGAAGGGACCTTAAAGCTCATCCAGTTCCATGGGCAGGAAGAAGTCCCCAGAAATAAATCTCTATTAAATTTTTTTAAAATATATTTTGATAGGACTTCGTAAATGAGAAGCTTAACAGGAATTGTCATTGAAGTAACAAAACATTCAGAAGAGACTGAGAAAGGAAAGCATTTGTAAAACCAAAACTGAAGTGTTGGGAGTTTTTTTAATTCCAATTTAGAATTGAAAACATGCTCAGACAATGGAAAGCCTACAGAAGAAACAGAAGCCTAAAAGAGGTCTGTGACTCTGTGCTACATTAATGGCCTTCCCAACTTAACTGTATTTGTGCCTTTAAAGAGGTTGTCAGAACACTTCAGTGCATTTTTATTATGAGTGTTATATTATTCAGATTCTTGCTTTTCCATTTCACTTGGTAAAATAATTTCCATTATAGATTTTCCAAACAAGGCAGGCAAGGGATGGTAAATTGGAGCTGGAAGTGCGAGAATCCATAATACTGAGAAAGTTTACTTTACTAAATTGGCCTTAGACACTGTACTTCAATAAGAACTACATTTTTATAATGAAACTCTGCCTCTGGAAAGATATAAAAGATAAAGATAAGATCTATACTCACAGGAAGGACAAATTTTCAGCTTATTTATGTTTTGTGGGGGATATGACTTCATCTCTTCCCACCATACATCTACTAATCATATTTGTGTAGTACAGGGCAGTGTAAGCCCCCAGTGCTACATAAACAAGGGATAATGAATGAGCACATGCAATCAGTCTCCAACAACTCTATTATGATTTCAAGAGTTACCTGGAAACCACCTTGAAAACAACTGTGGAGAAATACAGTGAAAGAGAGACACAGAAATTACATTTCCTTTTCTTCTAATTAGACCTATCAGAACCCTATCTCTTTGTCAGAACATAATGAAGTATCATTAGCTGGAGTAGGATCCTGTCTGACAGAACTGTTGAATTTCTTTTGATTTATAACATAGGCTGTCTGCTGCATCTCTTGTGAGCCTGCCTGGTTTTGCCTGCCTGGTTTTGTCTGCCTGCCTTCAGAGCCAGGAGGAGCTGGGTGCTGCTGCTGGCACCGAACAAGCCATGGAGCTTGGACAAGCAGGGACAGCACTTCCAGTTGCAACACTTGAGGCACTGGAAGGAGCTCTCAGAACTGCCAAGACCCTTCCCTTCCCTTCTCCAGGTTGAACCACCCCAATTCTCTCAGCCTTTCTTCACAGAGGAGAATCTCCAGCCCTCATGGCCTCCCATCAATGCACTCCAGCAGTTCCAACAACAAACCTTGGTTGGTTTACAGGGGCATCACTTTGAAATGGCGTTTCACACAGCCAGATCCAACATCAAATTACCTGATTTTATAATGGAAGACAATTACCTAGTTTTTCAGTGCTCTGCCTAAAAGGTTGACTCAAATAACAGTTTAAATCAGAGCCTCAGTTCACTGGAAGAGCAATCTGAAGCCAGGGAGCAGCACACTGGTGTGATGTCCTCAGGGAAATCTGGGTTGTCTGAGAACAGCAAGGCTCTGAGCAACACGGCCACAAGGAAAAAGCAGCGTGCCAAGTCATACTCATGTCATGTACTCATTAACATGGCCAAATACTGTCCATAAATCTGGCTTTCTGATTGCTTTTAAAATACTCCAGTCAGCCACAAACTGTCAAACACTTCCTCAGGGAAGGGGAGCTCCTGGAGACATGACTGAAACATTCGTGCCTGTGGGTCATTCTGCCACTATATCCTACTTGTTGCCCTTAGAGTCTCTCTGAGCTCGGGAGATTTCAGCACGTTTTTCCAAAGTTAGCAAGCATTCCAACAAATTTCAGTAGATCACGTTACTTGAAGCCAAATGTTTATGTTTCACTGAAGCCCAAATAAAACACACAACTACAAGCAGAGTGGTAAGCAGTGGTAGGAATATGAGGCAAGTAACTGACTTTCTACATGCCAACCTCAGACTGAGTTGACTACAAAGCCCTTTTCCTGGAGGAACTGCTTGGGAATCACACCGGACACAGCAGGCACAAGGCATTCTGTGTGTGCTCCACAGGCACTGCTCTCCTTGCACCAAGGACAGCATGGCCACAGGGAGAGCAGGGCACCTTAGGAATGGCTCAGAGGTCAAACCGAAACCCACAGGTGCATAACCCTCATGAAGGCACAGTGTGACCCCCGGGGCTGTATTAGGTCCCTAATGCACTCCCCTATCTCCTTTGCTTTGGTTTAGGGCTGCAGCAGTGAGTCCATAGCTCAGCCCATGGCAGCGTCGGCCACTGGGGAAACAACTGGAGTGCTCTGCTTTTATTCACACAGGAGATGCAGCTTCATGTAACCTGCTCATTAAACAATCATGGAAAATTACAGAAGTAGGGAAAGCAACCTCCACAGTATTTGGAAAATAGACTAGAAGGAGTTTTCAAGCTACTGTTCCCATTTACATACAATATTGCTGAGAATAAAGCAATGGCTCCAAGTTGCATATTATTCCTCTCTCTCTGTATAACATTTCAATCCAGCTATCCCATAAACCCAGGGACAATTAATTTCCCAACTGTTGATGGTGCTACTGCCACCAAAGTTCACATTTTAAGGCATTTTAACACACACCCATCCAGAATCCCATATTTACCAAAGATTTTAAAGCTCAAGGTCAAAGTCCTGGGCCCTAAAAATATAATCCCCACCTGGTTTATTACATTGGTGGCACATGTGAAATTAGCCTTGTAAGACAAGGATCAGACAAGCTCCAGGATTTTTGCTGGTCTGAGAGGTAGATTGAACATATTTAGTTTATGCTGCTCTCTGTTGCCCTAGAGAAATATGGGATCCACTGTCTCAGTCATTACCATTTTCATTACAACTCCTTTTGGCTTCTGTCATCTTGTTAGACTGTTCTTCCTTTATAAGGGCAAGTGTGCTTAGCAGAAAATGATGGCTTATAGTCCATTACCTCCTAAACACCTGCTTCAGGTTAAGTTGCTATTACTTATAGAGCTCACCATTCTGAATTTACAGGGTAAATAAACATGGTAGAGGATGGACAGAAGGACATATGAAATACAAGAAAAACAGAGGAGTTGCCTATTTATATTTGTTACACCTGCTTTCATTTTCCTTCTCATTTTCTTTATTTCTGTCCTTGATCCAGATCACGACATCTGAGAAACCGTGGACTCAAGTTTTGGCATACAAAATCAGACAACTAAAAGATTAGCCAGTTGGGAAATGCCTTCAAAAGCATCCCCCTGCCTATCTAAGAAGCTGCACCTCAGCCTGCTGGGGATGGATTTCCTCCCTTCACACAGGATATCAAGCAACTGTAATACATTCAGAGTCATCATTGTTATTGTGGCAGCAGCACTCCTGTGGATAAGGACAGGTGAGTTATGTTATTAGGTTGGTTTTCCAGGTACTCAGGAGCTCTCATTGAATCTGGATGCAGAACAACAGCAGCCACTCTCCTGCAACTACAGGAGCACAAAAGCTCCTGGGCACCTTTTCTCTTCCTGGAGACAGATCTCTCATGTTTCTATAGAAAGTGGAAGAAACTCTCAATTTTATAAAGTCCCTCTTGTATCTCAAGCCAACAGACACAACACTTTTACCTTCCTGGCCTACCGCTCCTGCTGTGCTCCAGCTCTGCAATCAGACTAATCAGGCTTTAAGAACTTCTCAGAGTGCACAATTGTTATTATTAATCCTTCTCTGCCTCCATGGCTAAGAGAACTCAGCAGCTCTCCCAGACCTCAGACACACAGCAAAGCACTGAACCTCTGAAAATGGCTCTGAAATGGGATGTGGCACAGCACAACTGTCTCTCTGAGGCTTTTAGTAGCAATCTCTAGATAATGCCAAGCTGTGTAAAATACAGTGTAATTCAGAGTGTTCCTTTGCTACCAGAAGGAATAATTAATGCAAGCAGTTATTATGGAAGAACACAGCCAACCTCATTTGCATAGGTGGTACTCTGCCAAAACTCTTTACATTTGTAATAAATCGTGATTTCCAGGCCATTTTAGAGTCCCTTTGCATGAGCAGTGTGGAGGGCAGAGGCATAAATAAAAAATGAAAAAGCCTAAAATATAAATTAATTTTAATGTGAGGAGTTAGACGTTTTTAGGTACATTAAGTTTCACATTGAGCATGAAAACACCAAAAGAACCCCTGAAATTTTGTTCTGGTTTGATTACTGTGTAAACCTTGTCTCAGGAAAGGTCTAAAATTAATCAATGCTGAAGCTACTGAAGATTTGTCCATAACATTATGAAATACATTTCATGAACTTGCAGTTTCTCAGAGCCATGTGATCAAAGTGAGCTAGATCATGAATCTGCTTTTATAAGGAAATGTGTGAGACATCTGCTGGCAGCACATTCGAAAACCACAGATTTTTTTCCTACTGGTTAATGCAAGAGCAGAGACTAAAGTCTAGTTCAAAACCCAGTAAGATAGAGTCAGTCCTGTTAGCTTCAGGGGATTTTCTTTTTTTAATCAGACCCCTGATATATAAAAAAAGGCTCAAAAGACAGCAAGTATACTTGTCTTGTTTTTAATTTTTTTTCCCTCTTTCTTGGGGTAAATATAACCTCCTGCCCTCCTTGCTCTGCAGTGCTGAAATGTAAATTGAAGATTTGCAGTGCTGCCAGAATGAGAAAGATAAACAGCTGAAGAACACAAAAACAAACAAAATTTTCAACAGGCACAAGGAAGAATTTTGAAAATAACTTTCCAATATATATAGTAAGTATCCTACTCTAGAAAGCACAAAAGACACCCATTTGGGAAAGGGATATTGACAATACTGGCCCTTGGGGACCACATCTCATCAACTGAGCTTCACTTAACAACCCTCAATTCTCGTGGATTTCAAGTTTGTTTTGGTCTAACCCTCAGAAGCCATTACAGTGGAAAATAGAGCTGATTCACTGCTATTGTAGAGGGCCATTCAACTTGAAAGAAAAGATTGCCCAATTTCTATCTGCTCTCTACATACATGCCGAAGTGGAGTGATGCTAGGCAGATCTAGATGGAAGTAGAGATAAATAGAAACAAACCACCCAGTTCTCCCCACACATTTCAGTTTTCTGGCACGCTAATTTGAAATTAATTACCGTTTGCATAATAACAAATGAAAGGTTTAATTAATTCTTTCAAAACCACATCAAATTAAACACCCTATGTACTTTCCACGTTCTGATGTGGTATGTGTGGCAGGGATCCACTGAGCACATCGAACTGAGTAGAGGAGCTCAAGCCCACCAGGAGGCAGTCACTGAAACAATGACCAGGTGTTTTACTGTGGCTGCTAGGTAAAAAGTTCACAAAGAGAGTTGTTACCCTGCTGGCAAACAGCAGAAAATCTTGCATGCACCCATCTAGAATTACCTGCCAGAAGACTTCAGCCTGAAATATTTTCTCTTAGGCTTTCTCACTCCTTTTCCTCCATCCTCGAGATATGTTGGAGGCATATCTTCTCATATTTATTAACACTACAGCAAATAAATTGGCTGAGCTTGAAATGTTAAGGCTGACATAAATGTTCTTGAAAGATGGAATGCAGGCATCTCTGTCATCTTTAACCTGCAGTGTTTCTCTCAGGATTTCACTGGAAACCCACACTTGTTTCTAGAAAGATCCTTTAGGGGATCAAAATGCCTTGGCAGCAGAAAATAAATTTAAGTACTGACAGATCAAGATATGATAATAATAAATGTGATGGAATAGAAAGGAAAATTGAAGGCTAATTATTCCCTATAACCTGTGTTCCTCTGTTGAGATGCTGCATAGCTCAATATTCCAAGTCATTTGAAGGGTTGTTGTATGCTTTGTTTTTAAACTCAAGAGAAACAAGCAGTTCCTCCTTACCCTCTACAAAATTCCCAGCCCCCAATAAATATTCATGATTAAGTAAGGTCTGAGAGGCAGTGACACAAAGAACACAATGAACTTCAGCCCTTTCAAAGGCAGTTGTGCAGAAATGGCAAATTTTTAAAGCTGAGTCAAGAGTGCAGTTTTGACAGGGTGAACAAAATACTCAAGGAATATGATGCTGTGGAAAAGAGAACTTGTAATAAGCCTCTGAGTAAAGAGGCCACCTCAGCTCAGAAGAGGTCTACATTGTAAGCAGTAATTACAAGACTCAGACTTTTTAGTTGTTCCAATTAACTCTGCAGCTCAAAATTTCTGATTTGGTTTCTGTTCAGAAAATGATTAACTGGCTTCACCAGGCTGCTTAAAAGGCTAACAGAGATCCATGTAGTCCAGACTGGCCTCAGGACCAAATGCAGACAGCAAACAGTCAGATGCCAAAGGCACCAGCAACAGTATTATACATGGTCAGCCTTTAACACTGAGAGACCACAAGTACAAAAATCCTCATTTTCCCCACACTGAAAGTCACTGCCATTGCCACTCATACCATGTTCACAGACAAACATCTTCTCAGGCACTTGAAAGTATCACCTTCATAAAGATGCTGCATTTTCTGGGGGGGAAGAATCTAACATAGGCAAGACAATATTTTTTCCACAGCTGCCTAATGTGTACAGCTTAAGGGTAG
The DNA here is from genome assembly GCA_020086605.1 of Lanius collurio. Lineage (NCBI taxonomy): Eukaryota > Metazoa > Chordata > Aves > Passeriformes > Laniidae > Lanius > Lanius collurio. Next base: position 5,877,022 of record JACBWW010000034.1, on the reverse strand, counting down.
GACTACACAGAAGAGTTAAAAGGCAGCAGGGGATCTCAATGAGCTACTTAAGACAGCTCATTTCAGTCCCAAAGAAGCCATACTAGAGAAAGCTGACAAAACTCTATGATGTTACATAAAATAGAATATACTCTGAGAACTTAAGTCAAGCTTTTTAATATACATGACCACAAAATCTCAATTTTCCTTAATTTCCTGCTCCAATACCTACCTATTTGCACAAAATGTTACTGTTTGATAAAAGGCTTTCTTAAAACACTTCAGTTGCATTTAAATACAAAACTCTGCTGTGCCTAAATGGCAATAGAGCTCAAAGCAGAGAACTTTCACATTTCAATCCAGAGTACAAACCATGGCACTAATGGAAATGCCAATTGCTGCCAATGCAGCCAGCAAAGTCTCTCTCAGTTCCACTGCCTCCACCACCGTGCCTTTCTGCTCTCCCCACACATCTGTTGGAGCAGGCTTTGCAGGCAGATGGTCACCAGCACATCAAGTCTGAAGCCATTACAGAAAAGAACCATTCCACATTGCCATACTTCAAACTCCTTCATAAACCAGTATATAAAACTCTCAGCTGTGCCTCGGCCATTAGCTCATGCTGGGCACATTTAATGCTCTTTTCAATCTGCCCCTCTAATTAAAGAAGTTACATTATCATGACTGTGAAGAACTTTTCCCCCTTCGGCCAGATATAGCAAATGACTGGGCAAGCAAGAGTGCTTGAATTCCACAGGCTGACTTCTGCAGGAGTCAGATATGCTTCAAGGACAGCAGAGTCCTCGGCCCAGAGCCCTGCCTGCCCACAGCCTTTGTGCAAACACTTTGTGTTTGAGCCTGGGACTATTGTGCCAGCTCGCCTCGTGCTGAGCACTTGAAAAGCTCTCCTTGCTTTCACACATCACAGTAACACCATCAGGAACCATTTCAAGTGGCTCTGCTGTAGACCAAGAACATTCCTATTAAAAAAGAAGTTTGCCAGCAAACTCTGTGAGCACTTAATGGGCTGGTGAATAGATGAACTGAGCTGAGGCTGACAGTGAGGAGTCCATTTCTGCTGGCTGCTCTTTTACCTCAGCGCTGCAAACAGTGACAGGAACGTTCGTGAGGCTTCAACTCTTGGCAAATTCCTGCCTGCCTGCAAACAGGCCTAAAACTGCAATATAAGCAATTCTTGCTTGTGCCTTCCTGCACATCTAAAAGCATTGTATCCAGATGTTCCAATCAGTGTTTTCAATTTACTCCTCTTCATAAACCAAACGTGTCTAGGGGATGACTCGTACATCCCCTATATACTTTTACATATGACCTACTCTATACAGATTTCTATTGCGTGAGGAAGGCTTTGCCAAGAAGGTTACTCTGAACATCAAAAATTAAGAAAGAGTATTCCAGGCCAATTTTGAACAACTTCTACCATAAAAACCCTGTTTTCTAATTATTTTTTTATACATAGAGTGCTGAGAAAGCCACAAAAGCAGGTTTCCCAGGATAGCATGCTGATAATTGGTTGCATTTTTGTTTGAGCAAGTCATCTTTTTTTTTCTCCCACAAGAAGTTTGGCTGATTCTTTCTCTTGTCCTGTGGCTTTGGTGCAAAGAAAGCTTCCCAGGTGAGCCACTTGCCTTTTCCACCCCAGCTGATGATTAAGCACAACCTATTTTACACAGGTTTCTTCTCAAAGTAAAAATCAGTATTCGCATCTTTTAATTAAGAATGTCAAGTTTCACATGAGGCATCACAGAACTCCTAAGCACCAGTCATAGAGACTGAAAGCAGGAGTTGAGAAACAAAAATAAGAGATGAATTTGACTTTCCTTCCACTTGACAGCATCTTGACTTGTTTGAGAATGAATCCTTTCTCTAATTAAGGCCTGGGGATGCTCCGGGAAGATGGATTTTCCCAGAGTCTTTGCTGACTAACACAGACTAACCTTACCCCTTAGCTTTGACAAGACAGAAATTCTTGATGAGCTTTCCTGGCGCACTCTGACTTGTGCCAGACACATCTGACTACACAAGTGATGCTGTCTGCAGCCTGATGGGCTCTTGGGTGGCAGGGGAACATTAAAGGCCCGAGGATGTGCCACTCGCATTTAGAAACCAGCTCCCAGTCCAGAAAAACAAAGGGGCTGGAACTGCACCCAGGCCAGCTGGGGAGCAGAGAGAAAACAAATTCATGGTCTAAGATAATTTTCAGAAGCAGATCCTCTGTGCTAGGATCAAAGGGGCTGGTAAATTAAGGCCACTCTATAGCAGTGGAATAAATCAAGTGTCATAATGCAATGATATTTATGAGGTTTTCCTGTGGCAGAAGACCTCTCTACATCCTAAAAACTGAATCCAAATAATTAAGAAGTAATATTAATCATTCTTCTTCAGAGCTACAGTTATGCTGCTGCAGGATTTTTTCACACATATCAATAATCCGATTTTGTCTGCATGGCCACAGACCTCTTACTGTGAGAAAAACCTGTCATGTTTCTGGGTGTTGGGTAAGGTACAACTTTAAGTAACAACCACAGGCTTTTTTGGTAACAATTCTGAGCTTTCTACACCTGAGATAAAGACAAAGGTTCATTTATGCAGGAAGCCCCACTGATTTTTGCCTAGACTGTAAAGCTATCAGTTTTTTCAGAAGCCAGAGATAACCCATAAAGGCTCCCTCTCAGGAATCTGTGAACATTGCTCCTCAATGTGGAGTCAGAAATCAGCCATCTTTGTCAAGTTTCAGAAACAACTCCTACCTCAACACTGCTCAGGCTGACAGACCTGAAGCCATACACCCTGATCAACTGCTGAGATTCCAGAGGACTTCATGAGGTCAAACAAAAAAAAATCAAGGATTCAGTTACTACAAATATTCTGTGTTTTTTGGCTTTTCATCTTGAACTGGGAGTTTTTTCTCTTTCAAATTGGGACAGCTCAATACCAGGTACAACCTCATGTGGATCTAATTATCACAAACAGGCAAAGCAATTAAGCTTGTTACCTAAAACAAGAAAGAAGACTACAAGTCCCTTTTTTCCCCCTTCTCCTGTCCTAAACATTTTCTTCTCCTAGAGTATTGCCTGGAAACATTACCCCCTTATGAGTGTGTTTTGTGTATTATCAGGGATACGAACACTGGCTAAAGAGAAAGGAATAAAGCAATAAAACATTAGGCCAACTCATGAGCCTTTCATGACTCAACGTCTTTGGCATCGTTCCCAAATTTTCTTGACTTTAAGAATGAATTGTATTCAACTTTCTCTCATTTCAGTTATTTAATATAAATTGAAGATGAATATAAGATGTTGAATTAAAAGGTTCTTCCAAAAGCCTTTGAACTGAAGGGGGAAAAAAATGAAGACCCATTTGCTTGCACGTGCTTGAATCAGAGTTTTTATCAAGGCACATTGATAAACTTGCAAACATACACTAGCAAACTTGCATACTGTCTTTTCACTCCATCAATTCCCCAACCACAATCTGGACACCCTCACTGAGTATTTTATATGTGTAAATCCAGAGTTATTGCACAAATGTTGAAATATCAGTGGAGCCTGATCTCAGAGACCAGAGCAGTAAAGACACAATAAGTAAAAGCAATATCTTAAACCAGCAGCTAAGTTGGCTCAGTCTCACCATTCCATCCCATGCATTTATGAGATTTGGTAGTAAAATCCCAGGGATAAAAATCAAATACCTCTTACTTGTGACAGGCATGATCTTGTGGCTGTGGCCTATTCAAGATTTAAAGCAACTACATCTTGGGAAGTAAGCACAGGATGTCTGATGTTACCTTGGGAAATTCCAGCTAAATCATGAGGTTCCAAAATGCTGCATACTTGAAGCACTTGAGGAATGGGATGGTATCTGTTCCTCCAACAGATTTTGGAAGCAGCTTGTATTTGATGAGCAGATGTGTATTTCCCCTCACTTTCAGCCCTGCAATTTTGATTCCTGTTACACAGCTGGCACCTTCAATTCATTTCTTGTACTGACAGGGCTGGGCTGAGGTCAGTGATATATTGACTGTGGTTCTGCCAACTCATTCAGCAGCAAACCAGGACCTGGCCATGCCTTTTACTTGTAATGGGAAGCTAAAAGAAGGGCAACTTGAAATGGGCTGCAGTTGGTATTGATTTCCAGAAGGAAGCTGAGAAGAGACAAGACCCCTTTCTCACCACTTCACTACATGCAGAGTGTGTAAAGCCATGCAGACACAGTAAGACATAGTTATAAACTGGTCCTTGATATGTTTAGGCTGGAAATTAGGAAATTATTCAAGACTTAAAATTTTGTGTTAAGCTTTCACAAAGTTTCATCAGAGTTTAGAGGACAATCAGCCTGCCAGTTCAGGTACAGGTACAAAAATAATCTTCCCATGAAAGTATTCTGAGGTCTTGCACAGAGTTTAGCAGTTTTCCCTCAGCTACTAAAGGGAATAGTGGTAAGAGTATTTCATAAAGTTTATCACTACATGAATTGCTATATCTAATAAACAATTTTGCATAAAGAAAATGTGTTTTGGTGAACAAACGAAATTTAAACCCTACATTTCTCAATCAGCATTGCTTTTCCATTTAAAAAGCACTCCAGCTCTCCAATGCGGCAGCAGCCCAAGGGAAGGCGGCTCGGCCTCTCTCCGTGGTGTCCGAGTGCCACCTTGTGGACATTCCCCGCAGGTGCACCCGGATCGGCTCTACGGCCGGAAAAGCCGGGCAGAAAGGGCCAACAGCCAGCGGCTTATTTCTTATCTTCGAGAGAATCAAATAGCGCTGGGCACTTGGACGGGGAGGGTGGGAGTCTCTCCGAGCTCTTATATCAACTTTCACGCACCTGCAATTTTCAGTTTTTATCCCAGTAATGTGAAAACGCTCGTGTTCTCTTCACTGTTTGATCTCCTGACCTGAAAACTAGATTATGTACTTGGTCAGAACGAGCTGCTCCACATATTGACACCAAGCCTCTACAAAGTCTCTTCTACAAACCAAAGAGCCTGCACACGGAATCCAAGAACAAAACTGTTCTGCTGTCATGTCTACATACAAATTATACAGATTTTTTCATCTTTTGCAGGTTTGGCTGCCCAAGAAGGGAAATTTTTATTATTTTTACACTGCACAAAAAAATTATTTAATTACTAGATTTCAATAAATTTCCTTAGAAATAAATATTAAATCAGGGAATTCTGGATTGTCTTTGTTCTCCCATTTCTACATCAATACAGTTGCTCAACTTGAACATGTGTCCTAGCAAAGGGACAAGGTTCTTGGCAGCTGATTATCTGCTAGAACCTGACGGCTTTCACAAAATATGATAGCAGCCTCCCATATTTGCTTCTTCTCCTCTTCTTTAGCTTTTACATTATTTCAGATTATCAGAGACATTTACCAAATGCAAAATACCCTCAAATCTGCTTTCTAGAGCTGAACACAAATCCTCTACAGCAAATTAAATAATCATGAAAAGCATATAAGAAGTGCAATCCAAGAAGGCTCACTTAAAAATCGTAGATTTCTTTTATTGCAATGTACTCCTACAAGAGTATTAGGTACTGATTCTGACAACAATAATTTTCAGGCTTTAATCATCTATTGCAGTAGGGTTTGGCTCAATAACTGTAGAACACTGACATCTCCAGGTGAAAGAGCTATTAAAGTACATAAATAATAGGACAGGGTAATATAAACCCTTCAAATATGAAATAACTCCTGAAACAGCAGTTTTCCTTCCAAGATTTACTCATCTGGTTCTTTTCTCTTTGAAAGAATTACATCTGGCTCCAGAGACAGCTCCAAAATGTTACCATACACGTGTAAATAGCTGCAGCCTTTCCAAAATGTGATTTGAGTAATGTTTGAAAGGTGTCAAAAGATATGAGGGTGCCTCACAAAATATCCTACATGTCAATAAAACCTACAGCTCTTTATTAAGACATTTTCCCCAGGATTTACTTGTTATGGCAAATCCAGCTTTTCACAATAAATTTGTAATTTTGGTACAGCAAACAAAAGAGCTTTTAGTTTCTCCATTTAATTCTAGCAGCCCTTTTTCAATAAGTGCATCCTCACATGTTTCAGATTAATTTAACTCAAGTCAAGTAAACAGACAAATTCTGAATTTACAATCATTACCATAAAAACCCCTAAAATTTTGTGATCCTGTTCACAACTTCATTATATCCAAGGTACAGTTAATATACTTTTGGCACTTCTCAGTACACTGATGCTCATCTGACATATCAAGCAGGGGTTGTTAAAGAAAATCGATTTTTCCTAAAAAGGGCTTTTGGTGAATTTATTCTGGATTTGAAGGTCATAATTTTATATTAAGTGATAGTTCTCAGCTGTCTCAGAAACAGGTGATTTAAGCCATGTTAACCTACTTGAGAAATTCAAGTTAAGTTACCATATTAAAGCCTTTTGTAAAGTCCTTGTAATTTTAAGCATTTTACTATTCAATCTTTTTCTGCAAGTCAAAGTAATAACACAATTTTTTAAAAAACTCATCAATATAAACATTCCTGATCCTCTCTGCAATGCAGCAGCTCCTACTGCTGGGCATTCTGCACAGGTGAATCCTTTCTAATCCCCACAGCTGCAACAACAAAGGCATGTCATTAAATGACAGCTGCATTTAGATGATAATGGCTAACGTAGGGTGTAACTTCACCAAAATCCTCAGGTATTTACTGATGACATTGTAAATTTTAGTGGTATATAAAGATGGATTTCAAATATCAGTGCAGGTCATCTAGCACCCAAACTCTTGGACAACCTCTGTGTAAAGGAAAAGTATTATCTATGAGCTCAGACACTTCAATCATCACAAAATAAATTCAAAGTCTGTGTGAATGCATGAACTGTAAAAATCAGGTTTACACATGAAGACCCAACTCTTATGTAAGTACAAAACCCCTGAGCACCTATGGATTTCTTGCAGGGATTCTACTGTGCATCCTGGCCAGTGCTGTGTGTGCTGCCCAAACGCAGGACAGGAAGGAATGACAAGGGACCACTTTTGCTCTCTAGGGGTCCTCCACGAGCTGTACTCGCCTTAACTTCAAGTTCGGTAGGTTTCGTGCTGCTGAGTGGCATCAGGCACCTGCAGCTCATAGCCTCTAAATACCCGAGACACCACCTCTCTCTGCAGTCCCCCAAACAGCTGCTCACACTTTGAAATCAGTGCCCACCTGTAGGAATATGGTGGCAGTGACTGTCACAGGCATGGCCCAGACTAGCAGTTGTCACTAACACAGAAGAGTTAATTAAGCTCCAACAGTGAAAGGTGCTTTCTGGTCCTGCTATGCAACTTCGTTTTTGGCAATGACAGCACAAAGAGGCCTCTCCTTTTATCACCTGAAAGCACAACTATATCTGAGAGCCAGGGCGCGTGTGGAAACCACTGAATACAGATTGTGATGCTACGTTACATCTTCTGAGGGAGAAAAAACACAATAAAATGGAAGTTCTTCTGAATTAATTTCAACAGGACTACTCAGGAGTAGTCAACAAAGACAGGGGTAATGTGTGCAGTAGGGAAATTGCTTCTCCCAGTGAAGACTGTAAAGCAGAATATGGGAAATGTCTCAAAGATATCATCAGATACTGCACTTACTGGTTATCAGTAGATGACAAATCCCTTTTCTGCCCCCAAAAGCACAAGAACTAGAAAAGTACCATGGGTACACGGCAGCAGCCTTCCTTTCAACTTCCTTGGCTTTGTTGCAGACCTCTTCCCCATAACTAATTAAGTAGAAGTAAGTAGAATTGAATAATCATTATAAATGCAGCTCCATTACCTTAAGTCTCCTGATTTAAAAAGGTCATATACACAACAAAACGGGGAGAAAAATTAAGAGTGGTAAAGCAAGGGTTTATGTGTATATGGACGTTCCTGAACAGTAGTGATTTAAAGTACCATTTTCCACTCCAATTCTCTGGAGATTGAAGTTCTGATCTCCAAGTACTCTTCCTTCCTCACTGACAGACTTGCCTCACTCACAGCTGCATGACAGGAGTCCCACTGCAGACCTTTGAGTGCCAATTCTGAGCTGCCATCAGAGCTTCTGCTCAGCAGCACAGCACTATCTCCCTGGGAGTGATGACATGGGATCTCTTCCCTGCCATCAACTTGAGAAATGGGAATCTTGGAGGAGCAATGAACTCTTCCTTGGTCAGCTGGCAGACTTGGCACAGGGCCCTGCCTGGTGGGTGGTGGGACAGACCCTGCTGGGCCTGTGTTTGCCAACAGTGCTGATAATTGCAGGCTTGGCTGCAGGGTAACCCAGCTTGCTGACGCTGTCAACTACCCTTATCCTCCATCTCGCCCTCCCACCTCCAGTGCATCACTGGTAATTAGCTGGGAGGTACCTGAAGGCAGGGACCACGTCTCTCATGTACAACAGCCACACAGCAGAGTCCAAGGGAGATTTGTGGGCATCACTGCGACACAAATGACAACCTTGGCTTCTGATTACTCTACAAAACACAGCCCCTGCTTAAGAGATGTTAATGAAATGTTGTTTACTGGATGTCAAAGCATTTTAGCATAAAGAGCTTGATCTTACTTTTTTTAGTAGATAACTATCAGATTCTCATAGGTTTTTACTTTCAAGGGATACAAGCTATTTAATGGAGGCTTGAAAGTGGCAAAAAAAGTATTCAAATAATAGAAACTCTTTCCAAACCTTGTTTCCTTTTCTACTCCATTACTCATATATCCTCCACTGTTACACTAGAAGATTCTAGGCATAAGAACAATTGCTACAAGACAGTTCAGTATAGTCTAAAATGCCAAATGCCTTAATGAAAATATCCACAAGGACTTAATTCTGCATTGCACCCTCACTACAACACTTCATCAAGACTCTTAGTCCAGTTTAGCTGTATTGGCTGTTCTTCCCTCCCTATTCATGGATCCCTCTAAAGAACACCACCACAATAGAAAAACAATCCCAGAAACAAAAGCCAGGATTGTTCTGACATCATTCATTCAAGATCTTTCCCTTTTCTTTTCCACCTGGTTAACTTTCAGATCGATCAGGAGAATTAGCTGAGCTGGGTTTTTCTGAAGCTGTTGTATTGACAAGAGCACCAATGTCTATTCAAATGAAACTGTAAATACACAAGTGTACATAAAACAGATACACCAAGTGTTGACTGAGGCCTGCAAAACCACATTTATTCAGACCATGGCACTGATAGGTTGAAAGATGAGGTGCTATAAATGCTGCAGTGTGGGAAGGCCATGTTCTGTCTCCAACAAGTCTGTCAAACTGGCTGGCCCACACTGCTCTGTGTTGCAGTATTCTGTAACAACAGATCATTGGGAGTTACTTACCCTAAACAGAAACAGGGAAACCTCTTCTAGCTGTCCAACATAGACAGTTGCTACCTAAAAGCAACTCTGACAAAGAATTCTGATCCATTTTTCCCATGTGCTCTCAAGAGAGCTTCACTTCTACTCACAGTTAACTTCAAGGACACACCTCTCTTACCTAATCAGTGTACAAAGGAGCCAGAACCTCATTCTATATTCCTTTGAAGTTAATTATCCTTATTACTTCTAAGAACAAAATTTTAGTTTACTAGAAGTCTCTTGTTACCCTCAAGTATTTTGACTTGCTCAATTATTTCTGAATTACAGAAGACCCTAAAACATTCCAAGTAGTAGATGTTAAGACAGAGCAAGTTCGCCTCACAAAAAACTATTCTCTTGCGTGGCACAGGGGCATGGAATATTTGTAATGTTGACATTTGTGATGTGGTAAACGCCAAAATGCATCGTTTGTACCATACAAACCTACTCAGCAAGAACTTGTATATACCTGACTGTTCACAGGGAACTGTTCAAGAGCCATGCCATGTCAGAACTGAAAACTGAAATCAGGGCAGGGCAGCTAAACCCAGATCTTCATGAGTAACCCAAGTAATGAGATTGTACAAGAGCACTGTAAAAAATAATAGTGACAACAGACAATTAGAAATGATTTTCCATTAATTACAGATGAGGACTTGCATTTTACTGGATTTTAATGCCATTGAAGAAAAAAAAAGTGCTCTGAAACACTGTCTTACACTACTCTTAGTCAAGCCTTTAAACAGTTCTGATAAGCTGACCAATCCCAACTTGTTTTATTCAAAAACCTGCACAAAAATTATGGTAAAGAAAAGCCTAGTATTTGCAAGAACATAAACATTCCTTTTAATCCAGAATTTATCCCAGGTCTACAAGCATATAATTATACCAATTGCCCCAGAAAATCTGGGAAATCGCACACTTACGTAAAGGAACATAAAGATTTCTATATTTGTTTCTTCACTGGGAGATCAGTAAGGGGAAAAAGCATTAAAGCTGCTAAATCAGTAACTACAAAAGCCATGTCTGAGGAATGCCTGTGCATTTCAGACAACGTGCACATGCTCTTGCATCAAAGGCAGAACCACAAATTGTACTTAAACCTAATCCACAGATGTTTGAGGTTTCTGTTCGAGCCTATTCTTTAATGCTATGTAAACTGACATATTCAACCATGTTACTAGAGATTAATATGACAGTCATACATTCTTCTTTCCAGAAATACAGGAAAAGGTACTTAAAATAAGCAGTTAAATATTTGAAAAGGAAAACACTACATGAAAATAACTTACATGTGTTTTCATGATTTTTCATTAGCAGTTGAAGATCTAATCTGCCTTCACCTGTGGTAGGCTCAGGAATAACTATTTCCTGGCCTACAGCTGCAGGCCACAACATTTCCTCCTACACAATAATGCTTTTGGGATGGTTTAGTAGCAATTTTGTGACACTCATGTTTGATCATGTTGCTGTATTGGGTCTTTCTACCATTCTCCCACAGGTACATAAATCAACTTTTATTCTTTGGTGGACACAATTGCCCCCATTCCCTCAGAGTGCTTCTTGACACATGGTCTTCTGTTCTGACATCTGCAAACACCAAGATCTTCTGATACCTCCCCCATGACTTGTTGATCTGCATGCCAGTCTGCATCACCTGAGCACACCCATGGCACACATACACATTTCTGGCACTTCCAGCAGCTTTCCAAAAGGAAAAAAGATGCAGGTTAAATGTGCATTGGATGGTCTCTTAGTCAATACATACATAACATTAAGCACGTGGTAATTTGTTTTGGTGACTCAGCAACATTTTTGAGGCATGTCATTCCCCTTCTATGACACGATTTGGATAAGGGAATTTGGGAGGGCTTGCAGATCCCAGATGCTGGATGCACACCCCGAGAGCATTCTGACTTTGTGTTGTAATCTGACCTCTGTGCTGGGCTAAAACAAATGAACAGCTCTCCAGACAGGCAAGATGATGGAAGAAACAATACTTGGGATCTGGATGAGCTGGGAACTGGAATGTAGGGACTTGCCACACAGAGTCCCTGTGGACAAAGGCTGGTGCTCCCTAACCTCTTTCAGGAGTCGCTCATAACTCTGCAGGTTACAGTCAGCAAAAAAAAAAAAAAAGAAATTAAAAGATTGAGAGCACCAATGCTATTACATGATGATTTTAATTCTTACATGGATGTTAATCATGGATTATAGCTAGGTTTGGTTCAGCCACTCCCTACCTAAATCTAGAAGTATTGCTTGGCATTTTCACAAGTGTTTGCAGTAACAGACTTCCCAAATAGGAGAGATTGCACGCCAAACTATAAACTGGGGTGTTTTACTGCAACCCACCATTTGCTCTTGCATCAGCACACTTGTATTTATCTTCTTAATATGCATTTTAATATGAGGCTTACTATGCAAGTTGCATTTTTTTTTATGCAGCAGCAAAGCCAGCTGATGATCTTACTGACTGGTGAGCTAAGTGATACAAGACACTAAAAATCAGAACAAATACTTGATTTTCATATCGTTTTTGTTCCCATTGTACTTAGTTTAAGGGCAGCTGTGTCTGAATCCAGAACAAATCACTGCTAGTTAAGCCTTGGCCCTTGTTTCAAAATGCAAGAGAGTATCAGAATATGAGCAATACAACAGAAGCCACAGTTCAGTATGACACTGCTGGGTCCTTGGTATTGCTATTCAGGGTCCCTAAACAGATGAGGAACATCAAGTATTTCTTCTTTTTCTTCCCTACCTCACGCTACCTCAGTCAAGGGACATAAGTAACACACTTGGTAAGCAGGTTCATAAAAAAGCAGAGGGCAGACCCCACCAGCTCCGTGTCACCCAGCCAGGGTGACAGCAAAGGTTATTTCCAGCAATGCAGGAACGGTGCAGCTGCAGAAACAAACTGCTCCACCTCACCATAGCGAGGTATATAGAGGCAGGGGTCCTTTCCACTTGTTGCAGGACTGAATATGCACAGACTGCTGAGATTAAGATGCACCCAGAGAAATAGACTGGAATATTTATCTCTTCCCCCCCCCCCCCGCCATTTACCCATTTCAGCTCCCTTGCCGTGCTTTGATTTCTCAATTCTCTAAGCTTTGAGTAGCAAATGGAATCTAATAAAAACCTTAATTAAATCAGTGGCTCAGAATATTCCATCCTGCTGACAGAACAGTTTTTCACATTATGCAGACAACAAAGCAACATAGAAGGACTAAGAAAATCATAACAAATCCTCAGATGACCATGTGGCCTACACACATTTTTTTGAGTTCATTTGTTCTACTCTGGACACTGGCAGAGAGTTTTCCAGGACACCCACTCGCTTTTTTTTTTTTAATATGGTGGAATTAAACAATTAGCTCAACCTCCACCGTATTTAAGACTTGTTTTAGTAAGCAGAAGTAACCTTTCACAAAGGGTTACTACTGAGTAGCATTGAGCTTCCTTCCTACAACTACACTCCATATTCTTTCTTTCTTCCTCTCTCTTTCCCCTTTTTTATTTCCAAGTTTAAACAAGTGCCTTCAGCCTACTTGCTGCAACAGGCAGCTGTTTTTGGCAAATAAAGCTGCTAAAGGGCATTTTAAATTGCACTAAAGAGAGCTGTCAAACACTTGTGACTTATGGATCAATAAGTCTGTCAAGATATCGAAAAGCATACATGTTTGTGGCCTCAATGGAAATGTTGAAGACAAAATCACTCCTTTCATAAAATCAAAACTGCCTGATTGTGCAAGATGTTTCCAATACAGACATTGTGTATTCTTTGGAGGGTAAGGCGGCAGGGGACGGCCACATGCATTCCTCTAAAAGCCCACTCCCACTGTCTGGGAGGGAATGTGTACTGCTAGGACATTCTTCAGGCTCCTGAGAGCCAGCATCATCGGCAGCCTACTGCCATAAACTGCAGAAGAATGACAAGCATCTCAGCAGAAGCCTCCGTGTGTGTGCATGCACACGTGTGTCTAGAAATGTGAATGTAGTCAGCCTGATGTTATTGGAGATTCTGGCCAGAGTTCCCAAAATATTCAGGACCCATTTCTTTTTCCTAGGGAAAAAATCACACGTGGCATGGAAGCAGAAAGAGCAATGAAAATCATTTCTCTACATCCCCAGTAGGCTGGTTACAGTCTCAAATGGGTCATGGGAGCCCAAATTCAAAGGCTTGAGGCTTTCTAGAGAAATATAAACCCACTTCACTGCTGTGAATAAATTCAACAGCTTTCCCCAAGTTATTTAGTTTGATCATTATGTTATTGAGAGCACTAACCAACTTCCAAAACTAGAACCAAAAGTGACTGTTCATATTCTGTGGCAACCCTGCGAGCTCCGCAGAACCTGAACGTGCCGAGACCTCGGAGCTGTTTATACCGTGAACCCAGCCCGGGCCATTCCTGTCATTGCACATTAAGCACATGCGCTGCTTCGCGCCCAAGCAAATGCTTTCTGCAGAGAGAGGACAGCGGTGCAACGCAAACGCCACAGTTCCGTCCTCCATACAACCAGCTTTCTCCAGTACGGATGGAGAGACACCACACACAAACAGAAGATCAATGATGGCTCCCTAGCACTTCGTTTACATCCCAGTAAATTTGCATACTCCAGAGTGCTTAGGCTACCCGCTGAACACTCGGTGACGCAACAAAACGTGCCACCGCCTTTCCGAGCGGGCAGGGTCTCCTTGGCACTACGGCTGCTCCGTGAGCCGCGCAGATGAACACCCTAAAAGCAAGAGTGATTCCAGCAGCCTCTTGTCACAAGCCCAGGCATCCCCTTGGAGCAGACCCGACTACTGCTGCAAGTGACGGTATCCGATCCACGCAGGACATCAAGTGCATCGCCACCTTTACGTTCGACCCCCCTGCTCACGCAAGTTCTGGCTAAGCATCCCGGTGGGTGTGAATCACCGACTTGTCGCAATTGCTGATCACAGTTAATGAGCTGGGAATAAAAGAACTTGCAACAAATCTCTGCTGAACCAGCACCTTGTTCGTGACCCGAGATAGCGCTGAAGGCTCAGACTGACAACACAATTACAGGATATTGAAAGCTGCCCCACATTTTTGCTTGGCATAAGCACATCAATATGATTTAGCTGCAGCCTTGCCAACTGATCTTGAAGTGTTTATCCCTCTCCAATGTTTATTTCACCTCCATGCTGGTTTTGTTGCACACACTTATGACATATAAACTTCTGGAGTTTCCTCATCATCAATTCTGGCACCGTACTTTTTATTTCACAAAAATCTCTGCAAACAGGATGTGCTGCCAGACGCAAGAAGGATTTCAAGCTGAGCAATAAAAAAGCTCATCATGAGCTACACTCTCCCTGTGAACAGCTTATGGCTGGAGCAGAGCATACTCGTATAACCCACAGCTGCTATTTCTCTTAAATTATTCAACTTGCTCACAAACTTTGCTTTTTTTTCTTAATTAGTGCTTCTTAGGGCTTAACTAATGTCCCACGATAATTAAAAATTAAGCAAATGACACACAAGGCTTAATGAACATACAGGCAACTCATTGCTTACACAATATATGCCTGCATTTAGGGGCTTTTCATCACCTTTTCAGGGTACATGGTAGCTAAGAAATCACCCCAAATCCTTGTGTTGCAAAGCTGATGTGTTATCAATGACAAATGCCGTAGCTCCAATCTGCCAGCTGGCACGACTGCGCAATAGGGCACTGAGAACTTGGATCCCTCCATGGGAACAGGAAGGGCTACCTTTGAGTCTTACCCCCATTCCAGGTTGGGAATCCATACAGACCTCCGTGCTGGGATGTGATTTCACACCCCACATGACAGACACAGGTCTGTGCAGAGGTGTGTGACAATGAACTCACTCCTTTGCAAATTGTCTCACCGTGACATCAATGAGGGCAGCAACTGCAACTCTACAACAGGGTTTGATTACAATCAAGTCTGAACACTCCTGTGCTGCAGCAATAGCAACCACAGGGTTTGACTTCTCCCAGCCACAGTACTGAGATATGACTGGAACATCTGGCACACGGCAGCATCTGAGGTGTGGCGAGTGTGATACCCTGTGATAAGTGACGTATCATAGCTCAATAACCTCATGGCTCAATCACGAGCTGTGTTCACCTAATACCAAATCAATCTGGCTTATAAAAACACCCAGCTACCACATCCCTAGCCATGACACTCACACATCAGCTTGGGTGTGGCATTACCAACAGAACAACTGTCATCTGGCCATCTAGAAATGCCAAGCATTGGTTCCATTTTCCCATCCCCACTGCAATATTCTCTTAAACATTCCCAGTCTTGGAGAGAGCGTTCCCTCTTTTGGTCACTGGCAGCTGCTGTTCAGACCACCAGAAGCAGCACAGCTGAGTTGTTCTGCATTGCTAAGGGTAGGTCAGCAGCCCAGGCCCCACGTTCTCCACACCCTGCTCTCCAAGGGTGGACTCCGGCAGTCCTCGACTCCTCTGACTTCCATCAGCAGCTCGGCAGCAGCTCTTTGGTTTCCGAGATCGCTCTTGCTGATACACAAGGAACGGTCACAGATTTGCATAATGCATTCCAGCAAGTTCAACTGGATACAATAGTGTAACAGAATACCACGGAGGGTGGTAATACAGGCACACAAAAGAGCCACATACGGCTCAGAGGAACAATTCCAATTCTTTTGGTAGCTAAAGAAAAAAGAATTGTGCATATACACTTCCAGGTGATAATTGCATAAAGCTAACACTGGCAGTGACAGTTGAATGTGCTAATAAATCCCAGGTAGCCATGTAGTATCTGAATAATATGTCTCAAATACTCTTGAAGGTCGGATTGATGCAAGTGGTATTTGTTGTCTCAGAGTTACTTTTGTTCCTGTGTAACTGGTGGAGATGTGCCCTGCACCTTCATGCACTACTCCACTATTCTGACTTACAAATTTCATTCTCGTGGTAAACATCAGACACAGTTAAAAATACAGCATTTCATGCGTACTTGGAATTTCTAACATTCTGAGCCTATTATTCCTACTACTTTCATCTGGGGGAACCACAGTGGGATACAGTTCCTATGCTTAGATGGCAACTGTTTGGAGGTTCCTCATAATTTTAAGGCAGATGACTTTCTGTTCAGTATACCAACTTTGGAACAGAAAGTCTCCAGGTAGTTAATACAGACAAACCCTAAACCTTGTATATTGAAGACCTTGACTTGTTATTGGATTAATTGGGATTTGGAACATTACAGCACACAAGCCTGTAGGGAACAATACCAGAAGCTGCAGGCAGGGACAGCAAGAAGTACAATCATCAAGTGTCACCCATTATATACTGGAACACACCCTATAAAGAAAATTTTCCTTAGTTAAATCTTGTGAAATATAACCCTCTCTCTGAAGCAATGACAAATCCCTGTGACAGACTCAGTCCATAATTGCTTTTTTGTTTCTCCATTTGGAAGGGAAAGCTTTTGGCTCTCATTTCCTGATGATAATTGTGCCAATTTACCAGTGAGAAAAGGAACAACACTGATAGTAACAGGGAAATATCCCAGCTCTTTCAAGTCCTTCTCCCTTCTCTTCTTTTTTTCCCCCCATCAACTTCGTCATTTTCTTGGAATCTCTTTCCTCAGTATACTAATTAGAGAGCAAACACGTATTACTGCCACAAAGTAGTTACAAGAATGTTTTACAAAGCCAAAGATGAACTCCACTGCTCTATTATTCATTTTGCTCCCTTGTATGCATAAGGCACAGCAGAGTCTTCATTTACAGGCAGAAATTGATTCCAGGGGATCTCTGTTCCAGAAACAATCACTGCCACAATCACCTCTGCCTATCAGGAGATCCAATTGCAGCAAAGGGTTTCTTAGTGACTGCAGTCCTAGGTGTGCTGAACACGGCACTCAGTCTTGGCAGAATTCATCTTCCACACTCTCCAAGTCTCTGCTAGGGTACTTTTACATCTACAGGGTAACAATCTGTCAAGTTTGACATATACATATATATTTTTTCAATAAACCATTCCACTACCAAATGCCAAAATTATGCTTTTCAGAATAGAGCTAGTGAAGCTTTACTGATTCTTAACATTTTACATCTGCACATTGACAAAGTAGGGCATTTTTCCTGATCTCCCTTTTCAAGTGGCCAATACATCATAGTCAAAAATCATATCATTATGATTCCAAAAAAGCATGGAAAAATTCAATTCAAGCTCAAGAGCGGAAACAGCGTAACACGCTCTAAGATAGGATTTTAGGATGCCAAGCCATTATAACAATAGATGGCACTATCACTTTCTTCTCTAATACTTTTGATCTATGTATATTTATGATGACATTCAGGACAAAAAGATTTCAGTTTTTTTCCACACTTGTAGCATTTTTCTTGCTACACAAAACACCTGCATCATCTTTGATAAAGGATTACAGAGTTTACTTAAACACAGTTCAAGAAAGCAGTTTTATGAAACATAATTCATTCTTTTGAAAACAAACTTGTGCTGAACAGCAGAAACCAGCAGCAGACAGAAAACACAATAGACCAGTTTTCAACAGCAAAGCAGAGGGGAGGCAAAAAGCTAGTCAAAACATTTAATGTTTGACTGCTATTGAACTGAAAAGAAGCTTAAGTTACGGCATTCACCTAAGTGTTCAAGCAGCCTCCCTGGCACAAACCCAAATCGAAGGAAGAACCACCTGACATGGAGCTGGAAGGCTTTGCCTCTCCTCATTAAAGACTCACATTTCCTGTTCTACTGAAAGCAGCACCCAGAAGTGCATTCCTCAGTGCTGATGGGAGAGATAGGAGTTGGCATCGCTTTGGTGAACATCCCTAAAAATATAAATCTAACTGACACAGTAAAGTCCAAGGGAAGGATTGCAAGCTGCAGAAGTTATTTTGGGAAATAAACTGCCAAGCACCAGAGAACTGCCCAGTGACAGGACAGAATGGCAGGGTAGAGAGGAGACCCAGTACTCGTAACACATCTGCAGTGGCTGTTACAACAGAGGTGCCAATAACCAGACATGCCATGCTTGATTTCAGAACAAATTCACAAAATTCATCAAGATGTCTAAAATACCCTGAAACACACTTCATTTTTCATTGCTCCTTAAGAACAAAATAAATGCACACTCCTCATTCCCTAAAAAGCCACCACCCTCGACACTTGCCCATTGTACTGTCATTTCATAGATCATTTCTTACATTCCTCCTGCTTGTGCATTTTTAACAATACCTGATGGATCTTCTCACCATGTTTTTTTCCATAAAAGCATGATTGTGTTCGTGAGAATTTGAAAAAATATTTCATAAGAACATAAGCACTTAGACAACTTCTTTCCTAATGACTTTTAAATGCACCTGTATTTCCACAGAAGCAGAGCTGTACCATTGCACCTTTCCTCTCCAGAAGCATGCTGTGGTCTGTGAACTAGCTGGAGAGTCTGGAAGGAGACCACATCCACAGAGATGCACAAGTGCTCTTTGAATCCAATGATGAGACAGCACTCCATGAAATAAGAAATGCTAATTACAAAGTCTCAGAGTCACAGAGACTTAGCTTTACAATCCATGGGGAAGTACCTGTACCTCCTCTTTCTATCAGTTCAGTATTCCTTTAAAAGCAAACCCATCAGCCTTGCCATATTTATGCTCCCCTGCTGCTTTGGGATCATCCCAACCAGGTATCATCTGCCCTGAGATGGGAGGCAACAGGAATTTTGCCTGCCTATGGAAGCTACCCCGCTTCTTGTGTTCTTCCCACTTGGTAATGAAAACTCCCCTGGGTTGGCTGCTCTCACTGGGGCCCTGCCAGTTCCATCCCAGGCACAGAGGACTCTCTAGGCAGCTGTTTCCAAGGCAGGGCTCAACACACCAAAGGGAGGTGTCCCTAAGCTGCTTCCAGTGGTGAGAGAACTGTTCTAGCAGAGGTCAACATGTTAAGAACATCCCCACCATCACCATGGTTACCACTTACCCTTCCTCCTCATTTCAACACCCAGAACAGATTCTAGAGGCTCGCAGCTTCAAAATTTATTTTCCTGCTCTGTCAAATCAAATCCGTCAGTGTTCTTTAAAATCTACAGCCCCTTTCATTCTTCAAGCTGAATTTTGTTGGTACTTCCCATGTTGGCCTCTCGAAGCCTTTTCCCTGATATTGGCATTACGAAAAGAGCAGAAATCACATTACACATGATACCCGTGTCCAGGGCATTACCCAGTGCAAAAAGGCACTAGGAAACCTACTCTAGTTTACAATTTCATCTTGAACTAAATGTTCATACTTTTAATGAAAAATTAACTCTAGTAAAAGCAGAGGAACCAGTCAGGAGAGGCAAACTAATTGACCCCAAAATTATATCATCAGTTGGAGTTACTCCATTTCTAAGCCACTGATTTCTTTTAGACTAAAGAAATCACAAAAGCACAGCCTTTCTTGAAAATTACTCTGCAAACAGAACTAGCCTGTTACCATGATCTTGATTCTGTTTTCATATGCTTAGGTATGGAAAGATCCATAATATGGCAGCACCAAGCCTACTGGCTGCAAGTTCAAACCTGCTTTTTGTCTACACTCACAGCTGGAAAAAAACATCAGCTGAGCAGCTTTACCTGTGCCAAATATTTCATAAGCAAGCTAGACAAAATGCAAGACAACCATAGAAGTTTGGTAGCCTAATTGCTAGAGCCAGTCTCATTGTGCCTCACTGCAGAAAAAAAAAATTAAAAACTCAACCATAAAGCCCCATAAAGAAACACTGGTCCCTGTGACAGTGGCTTAGGATTCCATAAAGTTACTTAGGGAATGCACAGGAATGTGTAGATATGTATCAAAAGAAATGTCTCAAGGCAGTGTAACAAAATAAGGGTGGGAAATATCAATGTCATCTCATAACTCTTCAAGAATGAATAAAAAAAACCCAACAAAAACAAAACAAAAAAACCCAACAACTCCATTACCTAGTACGTGAACTAAGATACAACCCAAATTTAACCTTTGCCCATTAAAGTAAATGTAGTTATTGGCTGGGAAATTTAGAAGATGTGTTACCATAAGAGAAGAGAACAGCAGCAATAAATACCAGCATCTCATTTGTTCCATTGGCTCATTTATGATAGAAACAGGGCTTCAGTCATACACATCACATTCACAACTTGGTGCCCATTAGCAACACAATCCAGTATGTGTAAAGCAATAATTTAATTTTAGTTCAGAGGTTTTCTCCACCTCAAATACACACACTAGAAAGAAGGATGTACTAAAGCAGTACACACTTAAGTAATTCATCCCTTATGTGACCGATGCTTGAAGCAAATAACTCTGCTCTCCTCCTTGCTTCAATTTCACTGATTTAAGCCTGATTTACAGACTGAAAATTAGAAAAAGAAGAGCTAACAAATGCCTAAGCCATAGGGAAAAGAAAGCTACGCAGTGCCACAAAGCTGTGCTAGTGCTCACACCAGAGGGGATGCACCAACTCCACTAGAATGGGCCATGTCCAACTACTTCCAATTGTTTAGGTAACTACTATCGATATATGTCTGTTTTAATGACAGTATCCTATGTATGCCACAATTTTTAGTGCATTGAAGGATTGCAAGGAGAGGAACTATAAGGAGACAACCCTTTTTGGAGATGAGTTACGCTCTTTTCAACAATTAAAAAGAAAATGCTTGGTGCAGAAGAAGAGCACAAGAAGTTGCAGGGCTAGGCACACACCTCACTGATCTCCAGTGCTGAGATGGCCACTTCCCAGCTCCTTTTCCCATTTATAAAAAATGTCACACTGGTAAACCCCATTTGAGACAAACTGAAGTGTTTCTTATGACACCTGGCACTGACTTCATACATGAAGCACACAGATGCCACAAGAACATCACGGCCACTTCCTCCTCAGCAGTGCCCACTAAGCAGAAATTGCTACTGCGCTTACTCACCACAGCCTGCTAAGAGATGGATGAGGGTCATTCACAAAGGAAGTGACATCCACTTCTGCTGCACTGTGGTATGTACATTCATTGCCTGTCACTCAGGAATTGTCCAAAATACATGTTTACCTGTCAAATTTGCACACTGTGTTCCTAAACAAACACCACACAGCAGTGTTGGTTACCTCTCATGGTGTTGCAACACTTGAATCCCAGAAGTGCCTTTCATCTGTAACAGCGTGCTTTCATGAAAGACTGTTAGTGTCTGCCTTTTTTCTTCCTATGTTTAAGTTTGCATTCGTAATTTGGGATTTGCCCTAGGTTATGAAGAAAAAGGCTTTCAATTAAACTTACCTGGAAGACAGTTGTAGGTAAAATTCAGCAGATGGGCTCAGACCAGAAAGGGATTTAAGAGGATCAGCTCCCGAGATGTAAGCTGTCATGCTTTCATTTGCAGTGATGAATGACATCTGAGCTAGATTGTGTATTGCTGCAGTTGCCATAGGGAAGGGACTTGCTCAAACATAGTTTTAATTTTATATACAGCACACCGAGCAGAGCATAAGCAAACAACAATGCAGCCATACCAATAAAAAAGAAAGGTAAGTTGGAAAGGAAAATAATAAATGAAGAAAACAATGCTGTATCATCTTATGTTTCCCCTTCTACAGAAGGCTTGGTCTTTGTGCTATTTTAATGCTCAACTACCATTTTCCAAAAGCACTTGAATGAACACCAAAGGACAAAGGTGTTTTCTGGAAGATGCAGCTCTTTGCAGCAAGGTGGCCCTGATATCTCGATTCTGTTGATTCAGTGTCTCTTCAGATTAGTGATAGCAAACATCTGTCAGCAACTTAGTGACTTCATCTGTACTGCCAAAGCAAGGAGGTCGACAGCATCTGAGTGGAACCCATGCACAGCCCATATCCTCGCTACTGAGGATACAACCAGAACAGGACACAGCCCTATTAAATGGGCTACAAAAGCTCTCATTTCCAAATTCACAGGCTGAAGTCTGCTTCAACTCCCTAAATTTTACTTTTGAAGGAAAACTAGGGGGTGACTTCGAGCTGCTTTATTGTTTAAGATGACCCAGATCATGTTCTTAAACGTATTTGCTCAGCTGAGCAATGAACTGGCTTCTTTGGGGAAAAAGAATTATGCAGAGCATTAAGACCGATTATAAAACACCTCTTTTCATTTCTGAATTCAGACAAGTCCTGCAATATTAAGAGGAAAAACTGGTCATGAAGATCAAAGGAGAAGGAAAGGCAATTAGCAGATTGTTCCTTTTGAAGAGGGATAAGTGCCAGTTTCCAAGCTTTTGTTGATAAGAACAAGCGACAGTCATATTTTTAAGGGGCTCTTAGGAAACTACTGAAAAATCACAGGGACATCAGTTTGAGGCTTGTCAAAGATTTCTGCTTACTTTAAAGTCTGAATTTGTGGGAAATATTTGCCTATTACAGAGAGGCAGGAAACTCAATATTCTAATTAACAGAGATAAAGAAAAATAACATCAAAGAAAGGACAGTGCAGTCTGCACAGAGTACATCTGGACACTTAAGAAAGGACACATTAAGTGTTAACTGCTACTTTTCACTGAAACCCAAGAAAACAAAACATAGTGAATACTCTACCCAGTCCACCTTACTTGCAGTACAGATAAAGTTTGATATGGAACGTCCCACTTCCAACTGAAGATGCAAAGAGCACTGAGCCAGACAAAAAGGGCTTAGCTGATTTTACACATCTTATAGAGCAGCAAAAGCTCTTCAGGCATTGCTGAAAAAGGAAAGAGCTGCAAAGGCATGTACTGACCAAACACAGGTATTACAGTAATAAACCAGGAAAAGATGCACAACCAGAAACAGCTGACAAAAAAATCTTGTCTGGGATGTCAAGCACTAAGTTGTGGTGTACTGGGTGGCAAAGAAAACCAAGACATGACTGGGTACTGCAAAGGGAAGTTGTGGGTTCCCAAAATCACATCTAACTGGGAACAGGACAGTTGTAGCTTGTGCTGTTGTTGCACTCTCTCCTTGGCACCATCAGATGAACGACGCCGCAGCCAGGAGGAAATCTTGGCTAAGTTTTGGGCTGTATTCAAGGGATTCAAATATGTATTCAGCCAAGCTAAAATACAGCTGATTCTGTAAGACCATATGCAAACTGAAGCAGAAATGCAACTATGTCTTGCTAGCTGAATGTTCTGTCTTCAAATATATGGACAGAAATGAAGTTACTAATTATTCTTTTGAGCTTCATCTCCAAGAAGGAACTTGCAGATAAACTGGATCCAAAATTAATAAGACAATAGGTGAATTCATTACTCAAGAATGGAAAAGGACATGTGGAAGACAAAGATGAAGCTGGCATTTGCAATCTCAGGCACTGTAAAATATCACACATTAGAAAAGATTGTTTTGGATTTCAGTTAAACACAGAAGTACACGACAAAAGCACGTAACAAATCATGATACTATGTGGCATAGAGAATGGTATTGAATACTCACAATGTTAAGAAAACAAAGATGTAGTTAATGCTGCTAACTTCCAAAGTAATGAATTCACCTATAACTAAAGCTCAAAGAACGCAGGTCACAAGGGTTTTGACTTTGATTAAGGAACCATTTGTGAGAATGGAAAAGGAAAAACAAGAGAGGATGTTAAATTTTATGTCTTTACCTTAGGAATGGCCAGCACCCTTTGCAGCAGACAGTTACATGCAAGGGTATAAAGGGGCTCAGTCATTGATATCTGAGACTGATTCTGACTACTCAAGTGGCTTGGAAGATCATAGCCTGATCCATCCCTTTGAGCTGCTGTTCTCTTCAGTCCCATTCTTCTCCCACACTATCACAGTCCTGTCAAAAAACATCTGATGTACAAAGGTGCCAAATACATACACTTTTTATTTAATACAAACAGTCATGTAGGCGTGTTTTGGGGAAACAATCTATCCTGTCACAAAAAAACCCCAACCAAAACCATGTAACTTGTTTCCAGCAGGTCTCTTCTCTCCTCTGGCACACACAATAACTGTGGAAAGCAGGCAGGCACATAAATTAAGGACTGTTCCAACTTGGCACTACAAAATCCCAACACAAGCACATTATCCCATAGCACAGAAAGCAAAGGTGATGTCCTGAGGGGTCTAAACATTAAATACATCATCTGTATCATGTTTAATTCAAGCAACTCCTTCACCAAAAAACCACAACCACATTACTGGTAGCCATGAACAACACTTGCATTGTGTTGTTTTGAAGTATTAACAGCAACATGGCTGAAAATGCACCTACAATTCCCAGTTTATAAAAAAGGCATACATTATGTCCAACTCCAAGGCTATTCTAGAAGTACATTTGACAAGGGAAATCCAAATAAATATATCTATGGACAGCTGGTCAACATGCAGCTGTTAATCCAGCTTCAGTTCAGGTGTTACCTTGTCATTACAAATGAATTCAGAGCAACATTGGGGGTTTGGAGGCTCACACTGGAACTGCCCAGATATGAAAGCTGCAATAGGTAATAAAAAATTTAGCACCCCACTTATGTTGTAGGGCCTGCACACCTACAGGATCCATATAATTTGCATCTGTTGCTGAAAGTGGTCTTTTCAGTTTAGGTATCTGGTTTAAGGATCAGTAGACAATTAACAATTGATAAGCAGCTCAAATAGCTCACTTGATATCTCTGTCTGAGCACCCTCCCACACCGTCAGTGTCTCAGTTCACTCTCCCAGCTACACTGAACAATAACTCCAAATCAAAACAGGAGCAGCTGCACTAACAACGTCAATAAGAAAACTGCTTCAGTGCTGCCTTAAAAAAATACAATCAAATAAATCAGCATTTATTGGCTACATTTCCATTAACCTCAAAGCCTTAACACATTCTCTTATAAACAAGTTATTAGCAGTAGATAGTATTCTGCAATGCTTGTGAATTGCTGCTTAACTGCATTTTAATAATTGAGAATGGAAAATTTTATCACTTTGCACTAGAACCTTGTCAGGATGAAATGCTGAGGAGCCAAAATTTGCTTTAGTTTGGTGTTTTATTTTAGTATGAGAAAGAATTCTGGCCCTTTCATTTCTTCTAATTGAATTATTTAAACCATCTAGTAGGCTTTTTAATTTTTTAAGGGCAACGCACCAGGTAAGAAGCAACTTGGTAAAAAAAATGCCAAATCAGTTGCTACATAAATTACATCAGGGACAAATCCAAAGGCAATGTGTGCATCCATCAGAGTCACAGCTCAGGGAGCAGCACACTGCAGTGTGCCAAACAGCTTGGAGGCCATGGCATCTCCCACACACACCTCCTCCTTTTTCCACAGGGGAATCAGAGTGTCTCACTCACCAGAAGGATGCAGCTTGGTGGAACCTCAGGATCACATTTCTAGAGAAGAGGTTTAGAACCAGCTCTCCCAACTGACAGCTGTAAAGCACATAAATTGCCCCTGCAATATATAACTTTTAATCTTTTCACCCATCATCATTTAAGAAAATTAAAATGCAAATTGTATTGGTGTCAGTGATCAAAAACACCAAGAATATACAATTGAAAAACACAACCTGATAGTTAAAAATCCTCTTAACACATGCCCACTTTGCATCTCCCATTTGTTTTCCCTTCTGCAAGCCACACACATCCTCCTATTTGATAAGGCAAGCGTCATCCCTTTTAGGAAATAAATTTGAAATAAGAAATGCTTGGATTAACCAGGCCTTATTGACCTTCCTTCATGAATAAACAAGGAGCTTTTCCAGAACTGTGAGAGAAATGCCTTCTATAAAATGAATGCGTTTCTTTGTTGTCAGACAAAAAACCCAGCACAGAACCAAGGCACTTTGTTCTGGGCTACTTGCACTTAGCAGGGGTTTTAAATCCTGAACTTCTGGAGAGAAGAATTAACCCTGCCAGACAAAGGTGCCTCAACACTCATCACACAAGTTTCAAAAATGACACTGAAATCAACTACATGGAGCACATGTGCCTTGCTGAAACTCCTGACATGGAGTCAATTCAACCAAAATATTATTTATTTTTTTCCCTTTGTAGCTTTAAGAAAACTCAGCCTTTTGCCTTTCATTTTCCCCTACCTGAATTAAAGCAGGAAGGTGTTAAAACAAAACCATTTAATCATTGTTTAGGACCCTAGATAAGAACAAGGTAAGACAGCAAAAAGAAAACAAGAATGTTTAGGCTGCCTCTGTCATTAATATCTTTTATGATATTTCCAAATATAAGTGAAGTTGCTTATTATTTCTTTTTTCCTCCTCTAGAGCCTTCAGAAAAAATTATTGAAACAAACTTCTCACACAAGTGCAAACAGAATTTTTTCTGTGAATATTTCTGTTTCAAAAAAAAAGTGGTAGAGAGAGGCACCATCTTCTGAGATAAAATTGCTTAGCAGAAGGTGCTTTTCATAAAGCAGTGAAAAGAGGAATGCTTGGCCCTTACTACATCAGGTCAGTCCCATGGCTACAAACCAGCTGTGATTCACAGAGCAACACTAACTTCCAGTGAGTATTTACTCCCAAAGGAAATAGGAAGGCCCACTCCAAGGACGCCCAGCAGGATATGGAGGAACATACTCCAGGGTTAGTCAATAGTATTGTTTCAATAGCCTCACCCTCTGCCTCCATACTTGATGTAGATTTTCAGGTGGCCTTTTTGGGGAGGAGTAGGTGGTGGTGGTGGAGGGGTGGTGGAGGGGTGGCAGAGGGGGGAAGAATGAAGAAATATCATCCTGTTCTACCAGAACCTCCTGTTACTCCGATGTTCCCATCATCATCTAAGGAGCAGAAACCAAAATCCCAGCCTATACTTAGTGCTTGAATCACAACCATCAGTCAAATGATTAGACAGTAAGAAATGCATCAGTGAATATCAGGATGGACCAGCTTCTCACAGAATTCATCTCCTATTTATTTCATATTATTCAGAGCTTGACACAGTTCTACTCCTAATAAAATAGTACTGCTGACTTCATGAAAGTGCCAGGCTTCATGAAACTCTTTCATAATCACATGGTTGTGATAAACACAACAAAGAGAAAAGACCAACTGATTTTGTATTGGGCATTGGAAATGCCCTCCTAAGCAGTGCTGTAAAAAAATAGATTCTGCAAGTTACAGGGACTAAGTACAACAGGGACTCAGTACCTGCTTATAGTATTGTTGCCCAAAGACATTAGCACAATTTTAACTGTCTCTATGGCCTCTACACAGCTAGTGAGAGACCATGAGTTGGATTGAATCAGTCAGAAGAACACAAGCGAGCTTCCCTTACAGCTCAAGCAAATTAGCAATTCAAGAAATAGGTATTGCATATTTTTTTCTATGGTTGCCTGTTTTCAAATGTGTGATGCCCAGAGGATTACACTTTTACTTACAGATGTACGAGCTTTCCATCCTCATTCCCTTCCTAGATTCCTTTTAGAACCTACATGCCATGTTCTATACTATGCATTGTTATGTGTAATATTACATGTACACAGACAGAGCAGTGCTTGGGCATAGAATATTGCCAACATATCCCCCTTGGGAATGACAATCATTTTCCTGTCAAAGAGGATGAAGTAGTAAAGGTAACAAGCTGTTATTTTTAACTACAGTGCTAACTCCTATTCCTCAGCAGCCTCCATTCCATCTGAGTTAGTCTGGAACAGACTAGATCTCAGAAATGTAGTTAGTGCACATTTGCTGTGGAGCACTAACAGTGCAGCAAGTTCTTTGGGCCTCCTTCATTTGCTTCTTCCACTGTCAGAAAAGAAGGTATGCAACACAGGACATCACTTGTTACACACACATCAGGGCATCATGTGTTTAATGCAAGAAAACCTGAGAAGACACCACTTTTCTCTTTAACAGGCCATACAACTTCCAGGTGGACATCCCCATAAGGACTGAGAGTTATGGAAACAAAATTTCCCCAGAAGCGTACAGCAGTATCAGCTCTGCAATGAAAGGGTATTTTTAGGAGATGGGAACTGTACCTGCTATTACTACAATGACAACATGAATAAGATGCAAGCTTATGAAACATGCTGCAGAAAAACAACAAATCAAAATGGTAGTAAAAATAATGAAGAAATTTTCTTAAAAGTTTACATTGATCAAGTCTTTTGTATACCAACAACTTGATCATACTGCCCCAAGCATTCAAGTCTTCTAAACATGAACTAAGGATGCTTAGTTCTCAAATCACATTTTTTGTTTAGCACTGAAGACATCATACCTCTGCTTCTCTAAAACTAATTAGGTGTTTATAATTTGCTCTTATGTCCATTTTCAGATACTCCCAGAACCCAGACACTGCTTTGTTAAGAAACAAAAACACAGTCAAGAAGAAGTGCTTCTATTCTAGGGTTCAAATTCTACTTAGAGTAATAATGGCTATTTAATTACAGGGAAAACAACTTCCATTTAATTGTTACCTTGTGACTGCACGAGTCCTTAATACCACATAATTGCAGAAATAATTGCATGCATCATGTCAGTGACTGCTGCTCGCAGATATAAATTATGCATTAATCACGATCTTGACCTATCCCAAGTACCTCACACTGGACACCATGGCAAAGTTTGCAATTAAAATGGAGAAAATCCAATTGCAGAAAGGCAGCCCACAGGCTGGATAGAATACCCTGAAGTCCTTGGAATCACAGAACGGTTTGGGTTGGAAGGGACCTTGAAAGATCATCTCATTCCAACCCCCTGTCATGTGCCCGCACATCTTTCACTCAATCAGGCCGCTCCAAGCCCCATCCCGCCAGACCCTGAACATTTCCAAGGATTGAGCATCAACAGCTTCTCTAGGCAGCCTATCTCATCACCTTCATAACATAAAAGGTCTTCCTCACACCCCATCTAAAATGACCCTCTTTCAGTTTAAAACCATTGCTCCTTCCCCATTCCCACAGGCAGTCTTTTCTGCACTGGAAGCACTGATACACACTTCTCAGGGAAGAATGAAGAGCTCAATTTTCTACGCAAACAGTTTTTCTGAAAACTATTAAGTTTTCCAGTTACTATTAATACAGAAGACCTGGCATACACATCATGATTCCTTGGAAGAAAAAGCCCCACTACACCAAATGGTGCTGTGAGACCTTGAGGAGTGACCTAGAGGCTGCTGCAATGCTGTGAGCAATTGTGCTATTCAGGCTGTTCGAATTAGGCTCTTCTTGCTGTGACAGCAGTTCCCAGGCGCATGCCTGACTGAGCTTTCAGAACGGATGTATTTGTTGTTTCTCTATGGACTCTTTGGAAACAGCTAGGATGCCACAATCCAAATGCATCATTTTTTCACTATCCTGCATGCTACTGCTGGTGCTTCAAAGCAGAGTGCAGCTGTACCCATAATTTCCTATTAACTTGACTTACACTGCTTTAATAGTAACTCTGCAATAGTGAGGAACCTTAAGGTCAACAGCTCAGGAGCTGACCAACTCATACTGGAGGGAAAAAAAGGCATCTTTTAATACTTCCATCTGGGATCATACAGCAATTTCTCACACATGATATTTAATATATTCCACATAAACCTCTTTTCTAGTTCCCCTAACTAATCAGTAATAGACTACACTACACCTCGCAAAGGCCTACATCCCATGATACAAATCACCTAGATCTGCAATGTTCACCGGGCCACCCTTCCAAACAAGAGCTAACACTTGCCTCCCCTTTTACCAACACAAGTAGTATCTGTAAATAAAACAGTTACTTCTGTCACCATGAACTGAACATGCTAGACAGCTGTGATTGTATAAAAGCATTAATTTCTTTATTTCTACAATCACTTTGCAAATCATAAACCTTAGATCAAAACAGAGAAATTACGAAGTTGATCAATAAATTTACAAGTCTAGTATCAGATCAGAGACTCAGAGCTGCCATATAGAAAACCAGAAGTTGTACTTTGGCTTTTAACTGATAGATTAATCTCTGCTCATAACTAAGTGTAAAGTGTACAGTAAGTTACTCCTTAAAATGAGATCTTGCATCTCAGATGTAATAACATCTCTATGCAATTACTTTGCACTAACCTAACTGGGAATGTACACATTCCAAACTTGGCCAGTACAGGAAAGAAAAAATCCAACAGAAAACCAACAAAGTAGAAACAAATTAGTTTTGTCACAACAAGCTACTTCTAGGGATATCTTGCTCTTTTTCTTACCCTTACACCTCATCCTCCCCCCAAAAAATGACTCCATCCAACCTCCCAAACCCCAAGGAAAAAGTTTTCAATTAAATCTATGCAGTTCATTATACAGATAAAATGTCTGTAGAGCTCACCTGCTCTGCATCAGTAACACCCACAACTTTGTGCTCTGTGGTTATAATCCTGATGTTTCCCCCCCCATGATTATAAAATTTGACTGCAATTGAGCTAAATATATGGCTTCCCTTGTGGAAGAAAACTGCAGGAAGAAAATTCCCTTTTAGGAAGGGAGTGTCTTTGGTGGCCAATAGGAGGGGTGCAGCAGGAGTGCACCCAAACATCTCTGGGGTCTCATCCCCGGTTTCTGCCTGAATGCAGAACTCCCAGGGCAGCTCAGAGGCAGGCCCTCGGCACACTGCTTGCCCGAGGCTAGCAGGGTGCCCTCGGTCGGTGCCGGCAGCTCAGGCCGATAGAGGAACTCCCCAGGCTGCAGTTTCCGTGCCCCGGGGCCCCGGGTAGCACTTGCTGCTCCATCCAGGTCGCCGAGTGCATGACAAGCCCCATTTGCTCACACAGAAGAAATGAAGCTGACTGTTATTTCAGCCTCATCTTCTGCACGGTTGTACCTCTGGAATCAGCCTTGCCTTGTGCCTGATAAGCAAGATACCTCTCAGATAGTGACAGGGAAAGCCAAGCTCCATGCCACAATACTGACACCTAAACAGTTTTAAAAGCAGCTTATGGTCCCAGGAGGGGTCACCACCGTTTTAAAAAGGGACCCTATTCACAGGAGAAAAACCCAAATCTGATAGCCTTACACACACACGGAAAGGTACAAGTTGATTGTCACTCCTGCTTAATTTCTGATTTAATTCTGCATCTCTCTTTCCCACCAAACAAAGCCTAAAGATGGTGCTTTCCGACAGCTTGGGACTCTCAGCAACCCATTAGCACCTCCCTGGCCACTGTGGGACTTGCCTGGAGAGGACAGATGCATGCATACCAACAGCAGTGGGAGACTAGGAAATTACTTCCATCGTGTAAACAGTATTTTCGTTGGCATGGGAAAAAGATGCAAAGTGGAGGTACATTATTCTGAAGAATCCCATGTTTAAGTGGAGATTATTGTACTACGTGTGGCTGCCCTGCTCATCAGAGCAATAATTGCTTCTTAAATCTTTTTAGGACTACATCAAAGAATAACGATTAAAAACTACCATTGGTAGTTACAGGTCTAACAGCAAAACAGTTCAAGCCAAGAGTACATTAAACTTTCCCACTTACCTATATTAAAATCTAAGTATCCATTTCATTAATTTCAAAGCAAAGCAGAAGCACAGGAAAGCTCTGTGCCACTAACTTGAGAGCACACCAAAACTTATCAATGTGTGTGGATCTAACATCACCTTTTTATTAGCAACATCTCCATTCCCTTCTTTAAAGCAGTTATCAAGACAGCAGCATTTCAGGTAACTCCCAGAACTAGACCTGAAAGGGGAGATCTGTGCAGCAGAAAGCTGAAGTACAGTTTAAGAATGAAATGCAGGAGATAAGAGAACATCCTCTGGGGACTTAGTCTGCTGTGCACTGGGCAACCCCCATGAAAGTAGTTTATGAAGAGTCAAATTCAGGTTACACCTTTGAAACTATAGTTTGATTTGCTTCCTTCCCAGGGTTTAGAGCTGTTGGAAGGGCAAGTGAGCTAGGCAGAGACTTGGAATAAAACCAGTGTCCTAAAAACACTAACATTTATAAAGAGCTTTAGAAGCCTTGCTAAGGTAAATAAAGATGGCTTCTTTTTTTGGAGGGGTGAATGGATCTTTTCCATTTCATGATCACCAGCAGATACCAGAAGCTGTGAACACTAAGTATCCTTAGTCAAATTGTCTGAGCAGGCGAGAAAATTTACAATCTTTATACTCTAAACCCTATTTTAGTAATTTCTAAGAAAGATTTTGTTAACCATTTGAACAACTCCTCACCACATCTAGATCTATTCCCAGGCTGGTACCTTTACTTCCAACCCCTAAGCCTGTTACTCTTACAAGATATATACAGGCAAGTTACCAAAATGTCCCTGAACATATATAATACTTTGATTACAAGGAGACCTGTTCATAAAGGCCTCACATTAGAAACCAATTTGCCAGGCAAAAAGAGATGTTTCTTATTTTGTTTTAAAACCACTTAAATTATTTTAAATGACAAATATTTTACAATTTAAGTCATTCTGTTACATGAATGATCTTCACTGAACATATATTCCTTTAGTGGATCCAGTGTGTTTCAAACTACAGTACTGAAATCTGTGTGTATCTATAGAGAGAGAGAAAACCTTCATGTAAACATTCTTAGATGCTTCTCCCTATTGCAAAATGAACAACAATAGTTAATGCAAAGCCAGAGACACAGAACTGTGAAAATGCCACTGCACAGGCCTAAAGAAACCAAAACCTTCCAGATAATTCAACACCTTTCCCTCTGATGATTTCCTGCTAAAACCACCTCTCCATCTGTGTCTAGACCACGTGTGCTTGTGTTCCTGTGTGGGCTAAACCAAAACCAGGTAGGCAGCTACTAAACACCCTGAAAGAAGGGGAATTCACTGTAATAAGGCAAAAAGATAAAAACAGACTCAGAACATTATGTTCCCAGTTTTGCTGTCACCAAACATTTTCGTAAACACAACTCCCCATAGTGTAGCTAAGAAGACATCACAGCCAAAGCAGCCAGTGCCTTAAATTGCTCGACTCTCACCACCATCATTTACTGCAGCTTGCACTGGAATCTCCCTGGCAAGCTCAGAAACAAGAAGAAACTAAGAATTTCAAGTACTTAATCTCTGTTTTAATTGCTCATCCTCCTAACTGTGCCTTTCCAACTGAACAAATTTTGAGGAAGCTGCTAAATATCTCATCAGTATTTACATTCATTTGGAAATCTTCATCAGGGCTGCTACTTCACAGCTGTTCCATGGAAAAGTTTTATTAAATCAGCTAAGTGAGTTCTCATTAATCATTTCCTAAGGTCAAAAAAAACCCCAAAAACCAAAAAAACAACACCCCACCTTTTTTTCCATGATATCTCAATGACATATTGTTATGTATGGTCTATTCTTTCCAAGATTGAATGACCATCAGTTTGGGATCTGTGCAAGTACAAAGCACTTCCTGGGAACAACGTGCAAAATCAGTTCTTGGACTTCCCAAATTTGGAACATGTCACAGAGAAATGTACTACACAAGAAGCAATGTGACAATGAAATCATGGAGCCAGGCACACTAGGCAGCACAACCACCACACTCCCTAGACAGTAACTGTGCCAAGGAAAACTCAACAGTAGTCTTCATTATCTACAAACAGCCTGACTAAATAGTGCCTTCTGATCAGAACAAGAACATGTATCATTTCCTATTATTTTCCATTATTAATACATATTGTTTCCTATGTTCACAAGCATACTTAGAGTTGTAGTCTTCACTTAATAACCTGTCACTTTCCAGGCATAAATACCACAGATTGCCCTGTAGAGCCATAGCTAAGGTGAATTCAAGCGTTCTCAGAGTCCTGCTTAGGAGGAGCAGTGCTGTATAAATGACAAGTGGGCTTTTAATGACTCATACAACTGGTTAATGAGTCACATTAAAACACATCTGCTGTTTGGAAAACCTTGAGCAGTGCTATTTCCTGGTATCTAGTAAGGAGTGCACAATGTTTAACAACATGAAGTCAGAGAAAAAAAGGGACAGAAAAAAAGCCTTCCAATCTAATCTAAAAAAAACCATTGAGTAGAAAAATATAAAATAACATGGGTGGGACTTTGGATTTTTGCATATTAGATTATTAAATTCTTACAATTATTCTTCTTAGGCCTAAAGAATGCATGCAATTCATATCAGCAAGAACAAGTTAGAGCTCTCACAAGTTTATGAAAGAAAACTTGCAGAGCTCCAGAGAGAAATTACTTGGATTCCCCTGACATCAGCCCTCTTCACCCAAAAGAATTTCATTTTTTGTCTGACAAGCATCATCAAAAGCATTTTTCCATAAATACATAAAGTAACTGACTTACAAATTCACAACAGTCAGGTAACTTAACCAGACACTCCTAGCCCTAGGACCATTTTAGCTGTGGGTGGTGGCTAGGTCACACTTTTCTACACTAATGCATCTATTTAGCAGAGCTGTGGCAGTGTCAGAGCTTAAACCTTCAAAGCATAACTGATTTGGTCCTGTGATGTCCCAGTTCATGAATCATTAACATCATCACGGGCTGCAGTTGGAAGGGAGCTCCTGAAGTTATGCTCTGATGCCTTTGGAGGGTACTTTGCGCTATCCCAGGCTTGCTCTCAGATCTGGCTGTGACTTGGTGAATACCACACCTCTTTGGCCAACCTCTGCCAGTGCTCAATCCTCCTCACTGCAAAAAGCATTTGCTGATGTTCAGAAGAAAACTGTTTAATTTTGTGCCCAGTGCCTCTGGTCTTAGCACCGAGGAGCAAAGCAAGCCAAGCTCTATCCCCTCTGTACCCTCCCCACATGTATTTGGCCATTGATGAGATGCCCCTGAGCCTTCTCTCCTGAGTTGAAGGACCACAGTGCTCCCAGCCACTCCCCACAGACAGGGCAGGGCATTTCCTTGAACACCTTCCCGGCCCTTGGCTGAACACTCTCCAGTGTGTCCATGTCTCTCCCATGCTGAGGAACCCTCAATTGCACACAGTGCTTAACACCTCAGAAGCTTCTACAAGGACTGGAACAGATCTGGACAGGAAGTGTGTTTAGTCAACTTTTCTTAACGCATGCCAGCAGAGAGAAGGTTTCCTAATACCAAGGATTACCATTGTCTGACTTAGCTTTAAACATCTTTGACCACATTCCTGTCCCAGATTTTAAATAAAATAATCTGTCCTTAACATTATTGCTCAACAGACAAAGTCCAAGATAACATTTCAGCATCAAGATGCTTTCCAATAAAACAACTTGAAAAACCCTGGATCCCTAGTTTTGTTCACCTTACATTTTAAACAAATAAATGCCATTTAGCAGTGAAAATATGAAGTAGTTACATACCTAGAATTATCTCCTACTGTTGAAAGCAGACCTCCAAAAGGTAAATTCCTTCAAGTTTATATAGCCTTTGATTATCTGGGGATCTCTTACTGTTGCACACCGAGAAGGATCACCATGCAATACACAAACGATGACACAATCCCTACTTGCAGCATTTTTCTCCTCAGTAGCTTTCCTGAACACACCACCAATTAAACAGCACTCCCTCCCAATCCTACTAAGGAGATCATCTGAAATCAGTCATTATCGTTTATGCCTCAACAATGGCTGGAAAAAGCTCAGGGAAGAAATAAGTGGGTTTATGTTAATTCCCAAGGAAGTAAATTGAGACAGTAAAAAATCAAATTATCTGAATGAGTCACAAAAATTTGGCAAAGGAAGAAACTAGAACATTATTTCCTGAGTTTTGACCTGAAGCCTTTTGAACTTAAGCTACAAATTTGTTGATTTTACCATTTGTACACCAAAGGTAACATACACAAAAGTACGTGGAGTCAGCAATTTGAATTATGCACAATAATGTAGCTCCCTTCAGAAATATATTAATACTTTCCTAAGCTCCAATTGCACTGCAGTAACACCTGGGGACAGGGATATATTAGGCTTCTTTTGCCTCCAAGTATGGATGCAAAGAATAGGTAGTGCACATTAGGCTTCTGCTCTAAGTCCCCAAAACACTTTGGCTTGCAATGCCTACCTGTGAACCCAGTGGTCCAGACTGAGCAAACACTAACAACCCTTCATCTGATGATGCTTGAGCCAGGATTTGAATCTAGCAGAGATGCCTATCAGTGCACCAGCATCTACACACCTGTCAGGGGCAGAATCCAGCCCAGCCACTGTGGTCAGGTTGGCATTGATTGCCAAGGCAAATGCCAGGCTATGACCCAATCTTGGAGTTTTGCCTGAGAGGAAGCACATCAAGCATGAAGATGAAGAGAACTGTGTTTAGCACACTTTTGTTCCTATGCCATAAATAAAGGAAACTGAAATATTTGTGCAGAACTTGCTTGTGATTGACAGTGAGCTGCCCTGGCAGACTAGGTGACAGACACTGAAAAGCCAGAGAAATGTCTGTGCTACCAAGTGCCTGATGCCCCTGAACACTGATGGTACAGGCCATCTGAATGCACAGTGTGGCTCACATGAGCTTGTTACTGTAGTATTCCTTACACAGGATCACATAGCAACCCCTTTCCTTCCCCTGGGGAATCTAAGGGATATTTCAAACAATGGATTATAGCAGGAAGTTTGCCTCTGTGTCTAACCAGAGCTAAGCCCGCATTTAACCCTCACTGAAGTCCTTGCAATATCTGACAAAAAAAATGTTACTCCCAATTTTATGGTTTATGTTTAAATTGTCATCCTAATTTCACTCACAACAATGTTTCAGGATGAACGGTAGAGAGAGATTGAACACTTTGGGTCCAGATTATCTCTTAAAATATATACATATACTGATACTTACACATGCAATATATTTATAATTTGTAAAAGACAGAGCAATCATAAAGAAATTAAAATGGAACCAACAGCAAGATGGGTTGAGCTGGAAGAATAAAAGGACCAAGTAAAAATGAAGTGGCCCAGAAATATCTTTATTATGATAAAAACAGGAACTGCAAAGGAATGGAGAAACCTCACGGATAATGCTTCACACTTTTCACAGCATTCCCTTTAAGAAGGAAAAGGACAGATGAAGATTTTTTTCTCATTTACACCAATATATTACCAACAACTGTGACTGGAGAGACTCTGAGAAAGAAGGTGGAAAAAAAACCACAACTTGCAAAGTTTCTGTCCATCTAAAAACACGTGTTTAGTATGAGATGCTCGTACTAAAGACAGTGAACATGGACCTACAACTTACCTGAAGAATTATGTGCTTGGAAATCTTGCATTAATAAATCCATTTTAGAGTTCTGTTCCTGAAATTACTGCAAGGCACAAAATGCGTTCCCCAAAAACTAAACCAGCTTATCCTGCCCCAAATGCTTTCCCTGAACATAATAACACTTCCAAGTTAACTCTTGTGTTTTCTTTAATTGCCATGCACTTGTAAGGCAGTGCCTCAGACAGCTAATAGGCTCTTTGGAGCAGATACGTGTCCCAAAGGCTGTGCCAATCAGATTTTCACAATAAATTGAGACAGTAATTCTATTGCTGTGGTGATCTAAGAGAGGGTCAGGCTCTAAGGGACAGCTAGGCTTGTTAGGCAAACCCTTGGGCACACAGTCACAAAAGACTCAGTAAAAGGTCACCTCTGTGAACTCCCACAGACTGAAAAATCACCAGAATAAGATGACTGAGCATGTAAAAATTTCTTGCCTCATGTGAAACTTTATAACGGGGCCACATGTGAGTTCTGCCCTGTAGGCAGAAAGGAGTCCTCATGTGCCATCATCATTGCAATACAACTACAGACTCCCACATGGAGATGTTCTGCAAGCTGGAAAACAAAGCCATTTGCATACAAGGATCCACATGCAAGACATCATCTGTGTGCCAAGGCTTTTGGGTACAGAAGCGGAAACCGCTTCAGGAACTTAACACTCAGAAAAGGATACCCTCCTTGCCAATTACCTTCTCAGGGCACAAACCCTGCTTGGCACACAAGTGTTTTGGTGCATTATGTGGCAGGTATCTTCCAAGGTACTTCTGGAGGTTCACCCATTTTTGAATGGAAATGAATAAATATACTGCATGAATATCCTTTGAAATACATGCACTTCTCATGTCCATCTGAGCACAATCACCACTAATATCACATTTGGCAAGACCTTTCTCAGTAAATCTGCTCTTTTAAAAGCTATCAGCTCATGTAGACACATCAGTGGACAGTCAACAATTCTGTTAGCCCAGGTGCAGAACAGGGGACTGGGACTCAAG
This sequence comes from Lanius collurio, assembly GCA_020086605.1. Taxonomy (NCBI): domain Eukaryota; kingdom Metazoa; phylum Chordata; class Aves; order Passeriformes; family Laniidae; genus Lanius; species Lanius collurio. The sequence continues at coordinate 5,838,603 of JACBWW010000034.1, read as the reverse complement.
GGAAGGTGTCACATCTTCCCTTCCAAAAGAAGATTAGCAGCATCATGGAAAACAAAAAAAATTGACAGCCATTACACAGAACAGTTCTAGAAAGAGCAAGCAAAAAAACCCCTAAAATACAACTATGACTGAGAAATTCACTTATTCACCAGCAACAACACTGTGGCACAAGTGCCATTGAGGTACTGAAAACATCACCACAGAGATGAAAATCAATTCCAACTAAATAAGAAAACAAACAAAATTAATTGACTGACTTGCAAAGAGACACAAACAAAGACAACAGCAGTGATTACTCCACCTTGTTGGCAAATAAATTACTTGCTTTCACTTAGTTTTCGACCTAGCCAGAATTAGGAAGCATATCAAGAGTTAGCTAGAACAAATGATTCTGCCTTACAAAGCAAAGGGTATTTTTGGTGGTGTGAGATTTTTTTTGTTTTGGGTTTTGTTATTGTTGCTTTGTGGTTGGTCGTGGGTTTTTCAGTTTGGTTGATTTTTTTTTTTGTTTTTGATAGCAATGATGGTGTTTGGGTTTGTTGACTTGTGGGTTGGTTTGGAGTTTTTTTTCTGTTTTTAATATTTGAGGGTTTTCTTTTTTGTTTGGGGTTTTTGGGTGGGTATGGTATACCAAGAACAGAATACCAGTACAGTTCCTTGGTCTTCCAGGCTAGCCTGCAGTGCTCCAGGCCCCAAATGTTCTCAGACTTGACCAGGTAAATACAGCCTGTCCACAACAGGAAGTTCCAAACATGACCTGTAGGTTCCCATCTCAGATGGTATCAACTCCTTTTCTCACACATAATTTGATATTGCAACACTACATGACCCTTTCCTTAGTGCAAATTGAATCCCATCCTATCTACCAACTTCCAGCATTCATTTCTTTCTAGATGCATCACTATTTACAGAATGCTTCATCTGCTAGGATGTCGCAATTTTGGAACAGGAGTTGGTAACTATTTTGGCGAGGTTCACATACTTAAATTCCACTTACCTCAGCAATGCTCTGGGTATGAAGCATTCTGGCAATTTTCCCACTGTCCTCTCTGTTTCAGTCTGTAGATTTTCTCATTCTGAGCTTCCTTCTGGGCATATTCTGTCATGTTGCTAATGCCATGCATTAGATGGTGGTACAGCTATGCATTGTGCACACACACACACACACCCCCCTCCGTTTCACCTTTATTATCAGTTTATAGTCATTCTCTCTACAGACAAAACAGGTGGGCCTTCTTGCTTATTAAGTGTACCTGTGAAGCTAAGTTGTCTAAAAACCATCTTGGTTCAGTTGTAACCAAGACCTTCACAGGGAAGCATAACACTGATGAGCAACTTCTTTTCTTTCATTTCTGATTCTTGATTTTACCACAGACTTCATATCAGTTGGCTGAAAACTGAATGAGGTTAGGCTGAAAATGCTTATAGAATCAAAAACATTAAAGGCATTATTTTAATTATGTGACATTTTCATGGGCCAAAAAAAAGCCCAGGACTTCAAACTCTTTTCTCTTTAAAGATGCTCAAACTCAGTTTTTGCTCTCCAAATGCTCAAACAAGCAGCTTATACCACACTACAGAACAAGTCTTTTATGATGTATCTGCCAAGATACTGCCCTTACATATTCACTGGGCATTAGTAAATGCTATTTCCTTGATATTCTAAAGGAAACTGAAAGATGCCTCTGGTGCTATGTAATATGGTGACAGTAAAAAGGGCTGATAGTGTTAATCTGGGAGGCAGAGAGAAATTTTCCAAGAGAGATTTTCCTACTATCAGTCACAGAAAGTGTTCAATCCAGACAAGACAGCAAGGTGTGACACCATCTGCCCATCACTGTGGTTGTCAATGGCAATGAAATTTAGCTGTTCATGACTATTTTTTCTGTTTTGCTACAGGAACATCAGTAAGTAGTCAAAATGAAATACTGCTCATTTTGCTGTGCTGCATGTATTTGTGTTTTGTTCAGTGACCAGAACAAATACATGATTGGCACAAGGACGTCCATCCTGTTGAACCCAGGCTGTCATATGGACACAACACAGCAACTACTTCCAGCCCTGTCACCAGCACGTGCAAGTCATCTCAAATTCTTCGATGACTTGTCCTGACTCCTTAATGAAGTATTTACCCATGAGCACTATTGTTTTAAGCTGCTTTCAATTCACTGACTTCACATTCATATTCTCCATGATTTATCATTCCTACAGTTCCTTACTTTCTGGCTCCTGGACACTTCCATCCCTGTAGTCCATGGCGCTTTCTTGCTTCTGCAAAAGGTGCCAGAAGCTGTCTCTCAGCAGCTGCCATCCTTGCCCTCATCTCACATCCTGCTTAACTCTGCACTCGTTGTTCCTTGAAAGCCACCCTTCTTGTACAGGCCTTCTCACTGCAGAGAGAGCAACATGCTTACATCTTACTACTTGGCTGTATCCAAGCTATCCCCAAACTACTTAGAAAAAAAACCCCAAACAGTTGGCAGAAGAGCAGCTCTCCTCCACCTACCCCTCCTGCAGGCTCATCTCTGCCTCTAGAGCAGACCATGGTGCAGTACCACCTGTTTCTCTAATACAGCAATCATCTTTTATACTTATCATTGAGCACTTCTTAGAGATAGACCCACTTGACTTACATTGCAAAAAAGGGCACCACAGAGGTGAGATACAGCCAATTCTTTTCCAAATGTGAACTAGGCTGGAGGGGGATCTGGAGAAATGCTCTTGAGCATTATGTTTAGCAAAGATGAAAAAAGACAAATTTGCCCCAGAAAGCAATGCTGAAGCAGGAACAGCACACATTCCTTAATGAGCTTGCACCACTAGATGGTGCTTTCAAGAGAGCCAAATAACTTAAATCAAAGCACTGGGCAAGGTCAACAGACAAGCACGGAGAGAAAAAAAGTACAACAAATCAAACTAAAACCATACTCTTATGTTATTATACTTGCATTCTAGGCCATGCTGTTATTCTCTGGCAGAGAAGGGAGCCTTAACACATCCTGTCACCACAACAGGGACATGACAAACACTGACGTGGTAATAAATATTCCGAGCTCTCAATTGCTACCAGCAAAGGATACCAGGGCATGGAGAGAAGAAAATAGACTAGAGCACCCTCTGGGCAAGCAGATGTCATTTTGAGAACAGAGATGAATTACGTTCAAAGTGACCTAAAGCCATCTCACTTACCACCTGTCATAGTCCCTCCAAGCATAACACTGGATCACTGGGCTCAGTGGTCTGGGAAAAAAATGGAAAAATAGTTGGTTTGTCCTTGTGAACAGGCATGAATTGAGAGATTTGATGGTTATTTCCACTACTCAGAACCTCATTTAACAAACCATAAGAAAAGCTTGACAACTGCCTTTTTAATCATGTTTTGAAACACATGTAACATTGCTGTACAGATACACAACTCAGCCAGCTGGAAGCTTCAAGATGTGTTGTTTTGCCTCGTGCTCCAATCAGGTAATGAATAGAACATGGCACAGAACAAATATATACATTTTAATTTCAGTCTTTGCACTGTTTTATTGTTTGTTTAAGCCAGCCCAACTGAGACTCCTTGCACTATACGCCCCTGGTTGCATTCCATTGGAAACAAAGGCATATTTGAGGGAAGTACCTCTCACAAAGAGGTATTGATGAACCAGAAATCAGAGTCTGGACAAATGACCATTTTTCTATAAACACAGCTCTATTGTTTTAGCTGTTCTTCTCCTAGGGAATAAATATTTCATTATTCAAAGCAGCGGCTGAAAAAGCAGAACAACTCCTCCCCCTTCCTCCTCTTTCCCCTCTCCACTCTAGAAAAACCCAACTCCACAGCACCCATTATCCCTCTCTTGCAGCATTTGTATTAATTTTTTCACTCTCAACTTGTCCACAAACACATTACTGCGGCATTAAAAAGAGAAAGCCCGAGCCAATTAAGACACATGCAGTAATTTCTGTGGTCACTTGTCCACCACACAGTAATTCCAACTTACTTTTTGCATCTGCACCACCTATGCTTAACTCTTAGTTTTGCTACTACCAGTGCCTTCATTTCCACTAATCCCATCTTTTTTTTTTTTTGCTTTATTCCATCCCTCAAACTGCCTCCTCTGCACTGAGTCCCTTCCCAGGAATGTTCTCAGCTATTTCACAGATACAAAATCAAGGGGAGGAACCAATTCTGCCTTCCCTCCAGCCTTATCAGATTGCAACATCTAATCTGAGTCAGGAACACTTTCTTTCTGGGAATCACTGTTTCTGATCCACACAAACCCCACAGCACCAGAGTTACAAAGCAGGCCAACATTTCAGTAGGTGTGGAAGGATAGTTCCATACTCTCACTCAAAATCCACACCCTGGACAAGATGGAAAGAACACAGGTGGACAGTCTCTCTAGAGTCCTACAGCTCAAAAGAGCACTGAGAGGAGAACTCATTGCTGTCTTCAGCTCTCCTGTGGGATTGGGTAAAGGGAAGAGCAAGGCTCTTTTGGGAAGTGCTCAGGGATGCTACGAAACCAAACACACACCCCCCATCACTTGTGTCAGTATGGAATTACCAACTGGATCTCAGTTCATTTAACTATTTCCTCGAAACCCTTTTGAGGTGCTACACACTCATCCTGTTCATGACTGCTGCTTCTCAGATGGGCTAAGGAGAGCAAACAAGGGGCACAGAGCTTTGGCACTTGGGGTTTTCTCAATAGGTGTGGCAAGAGCTCTTTTATCAATGAGAACTGGTGCAAGAACCAAAAACAACACAGTGTGCTGGAGCAATCTGTTTGTTTGTTTTATTGCTCTTTTTTCCCCTTCAGTTAAACAGCAACACATTCAAGTAGAGTATCCAGGCAGTATTGGTTACCTTATTTATTACATGCCAACTAACCTTTTCTGCTTACACAGGGGAAAAAAAAACCCAACAACCCCATATCTTACTGTCATGGATAATTTAAACCAGAACTGTAAAGGCAAAACTAAACAGTACTTCCTAAAGCCACTTAGAAGGAAGTGTAAAACCAGAACACAATCAAGCATCTTGTTGGATTAGTTTGCTCTCTCTAACCAGATTTTGAACTCACTACTTGTTAAAATACGTACATAATGTTAGTGGTGCCTGAAAAAGCCTCTCGCAAGAACTAGGTATAAAGTTAGTATTGACACCAAGCTTTGGTATTTTAGATTTGTTTTGCTTTCTAAAATAAAACTACAGTAGTAGGCTTCCGTAATTACTTCTTCCTATGTAATGAATTAATTAAATAAGCTACCTCCACCACATAACAGACTTAGAATACCACCAGGTATTTTTAACTGAAAAAAGACTACTACCATTACCTGTTTTATGCTGTTTTCTTCAAGTTTAAAGAGACCAAGTTACGGCTGTTGTTTTTGAAGAGGAATGGGGATACCTCCACACATCATTATTTGCCTAAGATGGCAAACATTTTTAATTACAACAAAACAAAAAAAGGCAATGTTTTCACATGCAGGTATTTTACAAAATTAGCAACTACTCTTATGAAATTGAATTTAAAACAACTTCCATTAAAGTGTGAAGAGAAACATTCATCTTGTTAGTCCTATAGTCCTTTTCAAAAGCACACTGAGGAACACAACACCACAAAATTCAAGAAGGGATGGCATCATTGGAGAAAAACAATATTAAAACAGGAATGCTACAGAGTCACACAAGTTTTGAAACTACTTCAATGAAAGAACTTTAAGTGTAGAAAAAAAGCCAAATTAACAAAAAATCACCAAAAGACATCCCAAACAAAACTCTACCCAACTAATAAGTACCTACAACACACCTAACACCTCTTGCCTACTTGCAAACACAGGTTTACCCTAGAATTTGAAAATGCTCAGATATAAACACAGCTTAAGTCTCCCAAGCCAACTTCTCTAAAAACAGATGACCTCCACTTATGAGCAGAAAAGCCACTCAACAAGAACTTATCTTTGACTTTTCTGTCCACATTTTCACATACAGAATTCTGCTTAAAGCAGTACAAAATTAATAACAACAAAAAAACCGAATTAAGTTTCTTGGCTCTCCAGGCTGGAGTGCTCAACAGCAGAAATACTCTAATTTAACAAAACTCTTTAGGCCACTCTGCACTTTCTAACAGTAAGGAAAAAAAAAAATACCCTTAAGAGACAGCAAAACTCCTTCTAAACATCAGCTCCCTTCCTATTCACCCAGAATGCTCAGCTATTGTATTTACACAGCAACAAGGTCAAAACACACCCTTCAGAAGTGATTTATAGCAGACCCACCCCCTTACAAACCTTGCCCAACCAGCCTGCCTTTTTAACTTCCGGGGGTAATAAAGGAAATCAAGGTCAGCTGTTTTTCATGAAGAGCTTCCTTTGCTCTCTTTAACCTCCTTTGCTGCTTGCTGCAGTCACTGTCACCTGCTCTGCCATCCCAGCTCCCAGGGAACAGCAGCTGTGGGGCTGCCATCCCTACCCCCTGCACAGTTTTGCAGGTCTTGACCTCTCTCGGCCACTCCCCTTCTGCACAAGAGTTCCTCCTGCTTTAGTCTCTCCTCATAAGAACACCGATGATCCCCTCAAATGCTTTAAGGGCTCCTCCCTGTGCCTTCTCCACCCACAGAATGTCCCTTACAACAAGGCACAGTGAAGGGGGATTTCTGGTTTTAACATTTTCCCACATTAAGGTGTTCTGACCCCATGGTCAACAAACCTGGGGAGGAAGTTACAGTCCTGCCACACAAGGAATGCTAAGACATGAAGGGTCACTTCCATTTGGCCATAAAAGTGCCCTTCTTCCTTTGTTAAAATTTTTGCCCCAGGAAATAGAACACCATGCTTTGTAATCACCCAGGCTGCACTGAAAGAACCACTGCAGGCACATCACAGATTTCTCATCCAGGAGAGAAACTGTCTGGTGCCACCCAAACACACATCAGGGAAGCAGAGATTACCATTGCACACTTACATGAGCCACAAAGCTCAGGGTGATCCCTGGGCGATCCCTGGGGTGATCTCTGTTGAGAAGCACCACTTCCAGCTGCAATGCACAGCTATGGGACTCACCCATAAAGGCAGAATTAACCTGTGTGTTAGTGTCACTTTGGGAGATAATAAGGCCAACAGGTGCCTACAGCAAAGGCAGACTCATTTGTACATTTTTCTTGCTTGTACAGGGGTCTGTGAGCAAGTTCCAAAGACATGGCAAGGAGATCTAGAAGTGCTGTTGTCTGGTAACACTGCAGTTAAATTCAGTACCAAGCAATTTGGGTGATTAATTCCTTCTGCCATATTGGAAGGCTAAAGAACTACAAACCCTATTCAAATAAATTAGTTTGGCTGTTTGTGACTGCTTATCAATTAGGAAGCAGAAGCAGCTAACACTGTCTTGGAATCTGAGTTACAAGGAAGGTGATCCTCATACTGAGCTCTGTAAAAACTCTGGAGGTATGTGCATGTACAGCCCAAACATCCAAGGCTGAGGAAAAACCACTTTCTGAACTGTATGTGAATCATCATGATCCAGAAATCTACAGGAGAAATCCTTCCTCTTTGGTCAGCAGACCCAAAAGACAATAATCTTCAATACAACTTACACAGTTCCATTAATTAGACTTGCAGAATCACAAATCTGGAATTAACAGAGTAGTATTTCTTGATTCTTATGAACATGATAAAAACTCTACAAGGAAGAAATCACAACAGGCAACAGTTGTTTTCATCCAACAGAGTGAAGTTCTAACTTCATTCTGTTGGATGAAGGCACTCCACAACCTCAGAAACACCCATCACATCAAGAGGCATTTCTTCTTCCTCAGCCAGTAACAATAACTTTGATGACATCACTGTCCAACTTCAAAGCAAATTAAATAAATTCCTCGCCTGAAAAATAGTTTGAAGGTGCCCCTTTGGACAACAATAGAAGGTTCTTCAAAACCACTTCTGAAATGTTTCTTAGCTCTCTAAAACTTCAACAAAAATTAAGAATGCTTCATATTTATAGCACTTTGTGAACTTGCATTATTTTGTTTGAATCTGATTTCCTTATCACAATTTTGAATTGCAAGACTCTAAAATTTTTGCAACACATAATTTCTTTGTTAGGATCTGGAATATACTGGAGAACAAAAAATTCCCTGTTTCAGTATGTGGCTGTATACCTTATACATCTTAGAATTATAATAATAGCTCAGCTAATAATGAATGCTTTATATTTACTAAGAAAGGCAAAGTTGTTAAATACAAAATTAAATGCATATCTGGAGTTGGAAATAAAATCAATTTTGCAATAGCATGTAACCATAACAGGCAAAGCCAGGACAATATGATGTACCTATACCTAGAGTGGAAGTGTTTGCACTAAGCAAAGATGCCACTACAACAAGTGTAGGATTTTATGAGAAAATCATTAACTCTTGAACACATTAATTTTCAATAAAATATTGTGTCTGACCTATTCTTGTGTGCCCAAGGTAGGAAACTGGGAAGCCAGAACAATGAGGAAACCAAGTATGTCTGATATAGTGACAGGAAAGGCAGAGTGTGGGGAGGATAACACAAAAGCTTTTAGAAGGAACATTCATTCCTGAGCTAGTACTATACAGCACACAGTAATTAAATTCAAAGTACCACCACCACTGGGAAACATTTTCAGGACAACATTCCATGAAGAAACCTTTAATTTTTTACCAAGCTCTGGTAAATAATTGTAATAGAATTCCCCAGGGAACTGCACCGATTGCCACTTTCACAGCAAGAACAGCTTTATTAAAGCTGTTACCCAACAAACCAAAGCAATGCTGATAAACCTGCAGGTGATCCCAGCACATCTAAGGAAGGTCTGAACAAAATCTACACTTGCTTCAAATCTAGCCTTATGCCCATGGTTATGCCTTAGGAATGGTTCTTCTGGTTTTGGATTTACTAAATTGGTTGCCACTGGAGTAGGAACATCAATTGGATACACAGAGGAACTGAATTTATTCAGTTCCTACCTAATATAAATTGAATTTATTTTGCTTACAAGTAACTAAATCTTTCAACAAAATAGAGTG